>JAJLVG010000146.1:0-15500 GCA_030564585.1 Martiniozyma abietophila
AAGAACTTTCAAAACATGCATCCAGGGCTGCTGCTAATGCATCAGAAACTGTCTTTTTCTTTTCTTTTGTTTTCATCAGAAGTGGATTTAATAATGAGCTGACATATATTTCAAAATCTCCTTTCAATCCTTTTGCTAAATATGTTATTATATTTGAAGCAAGGGTGACAACATAAATGTTCACATCATTTAAACATTTGATTAAAAGCCTAATAAAATCACTGAAATCAGCTTTTTTTATTCTTGCGACGTTCACTTCTTTTGATATTCCCTCTAAAACATCAACTCTATCTTGCCATTTTGAAGAATTTATTCTTTCATAAATATTAGTTGGAAGTTTTGCTAACACATCTACTGGAGTTGTTAGATCATATACATCAGAAGGGGAAATATCTTGGTCATTAACATCATAGTCTGCCATTTCTATATCGACGCTGTGGTTTAATGGTTCTTTTACATCATTTAAATTTTGTTGAGACTTTAAAGTATGGGTTGGAATCGGTAAAGTTTCAATATTTAAAAAAGCTTTGGCTAACTCTTTTTGTTGAATAGGTTTCAGTTCAGCAAAAAGAATTGCATCAAATTGGTCTCCTATATAAGACCGTAATGTAATTGATAAATTAGTAGCTTCAGCTCTAACATTTTTATCCGGATGAGCAAACATTTTTGGAATTTGATCAAGAATGAGTTTTGGACTAACAACTGAACATCCAAATGCAATGTAAATATCATTTATAGCTTTAATTGTTGCAGAAATCAGTTTAGGTGACTTTGCTGATAAAAAGGGAATCATATCATTGATAACTGGATCAGAGCTTTCTAATTCAACATAGAGAATTAATGATTCTATAGATTTCTTTTTCGTACCAATTTTAGGGGATAATAATGCTTTTTCACATATAGTTGGAACAATACTAGCTCTAGTTCTAATACAAGCATTATTCCCACAATACTTTAAAAATGCAATAACAACATCCAATCCTGATTCCTGTGCAGCAGCATTTGAATCGCTGACTATATTTTTTAGTGCTTCAGGATTGTTTAAAAAAATATTAAAACACATGTCGTCTTCGGTAAGAGACTTCTCAAATACAGTTTTCAATTCATTGTATGCGTGTTGTCTGGCTTTCCACAGCTATAAAAGGTAAATCATAAAAACATTGTTAGTATCTCTTGATTGTTTCATCAAATTAAAAAGAAAAAAACATAATAACTAATAAGTTACGTACCTTGCTTCCTATTCTTTCTTCCAAAGGAAGGGACATCCATGGTTCTTCATTTGCGGACATGCTTGACACGTTTGAATCAAAACAACAAAGTCCTTTCTCTCTCTAAGTTTTGCAAAGAAAGAAAAATATAAACAAAAAGAGACGCGAGATGAATGTGATGTGGCGCATGTTCAGTAGTGGCGCGTGCGATCTACACCATCTTAATAAATTTGTAATCACTACTAATACAAGGATATTGTATATAAATACATGGGATAGCAGTTTTCGTAATATATAATTGAGTTTGTTGTTGATATACATTTATTATGTCTTTGCAAACAAGAAATATCGGTAAGATAGATTACCTTCCTTTGGAAGTCATTAGTCGTCCTATTCCTCCTGTCCTTGATTATTCCAAGATTGACACAATGGTAAACACTTTAAAAGGTACTCCAACGCCATCTGCAACTTGCAAACTAGAAGATATTACAACAGGTGAATTACCTCCAATTGATGTTTTATGTGTTTCAGATAAAGGAAAAAAGAAATATTTTGCATTCGGTGGTTGCCATAGATTTCAAGCTTATGAAAAGTCAGGGAAACAAATGGTTAAATGCAAAATTTTACCATGTACAAAAGGTATGCTTAAAGTTTACTTAGGTAGTTCTGTTTCCCGATTCTTTGATGAAGATGAATAGGATTCCTAGTCTAAAAAATTAAACTCAAATGCAAAAAGAAAGATATAAGACCAATCCTATTGCTAACTTACTATATCTATCTATATGTTCATCAGATTTTATGATGACTTCAAGGAAATTTTCTTTTTAGCATTTCTAATATTTTTTGACTTTTGCTTTTCAACATTTGGATTAATTTGTTTAGCTTTTCTTCTCGGTTTCAAAGATGCATCAACATTCAGTCCACAACTTTCAAAGACAGTATATAAAAGTTCATTTATACCAGTCTTTCCTAAAATATCCTTTTTATTACCACTTTCATTTGAGGATACACAAAAATATCTTGGTTGGATAGTCAAATCATTAAGAATTGTACCTTCAATTAACTCATTAATTTTATCAATACGTTCTGATTTTTTAAGTTTATCGATTTTATTGAATATAATATCAAATTGAATACCTAAATCACGTAAATTTTCAATAATTAATTCATCATATTCATTAATTCCAACTTTTGCATCCAATATTAAAAAGCAATTCCTTAAAACCCTTCTGTTACCAAGGTATTGAAATATTAATTCTCCTTGCCATTTTTGACCTTTCACACCATATCCTGGAGAATCTACTAATCTTAAAAGTCCTCCTAAATTGTAAAAATTCAAACATGGTGTATAACCAGCTGACTGTTTAACACGAGCATATAATTGTGTTGCTTCTTTATTTTTATTTAAAAGAGCATTAATTAACGAAGATTTTCCTACATTACATCTCCCTAAAAATATAACTTCAGGTAAATTATTTTCTAATTCTTCTAGTATATCTTTTCTATTTTCATTATCTAAAAATTTGATATGACCTGGTTTTAATTCATTTTTAACTTCTAAAGTTTCTCCTTTTTCATCATCAATCAATTGATCTTCATTAACTTCTTTATCGTGCTCTATTTCATCTAATTTATCCATTCGCTCTTTTTCATGGGTCAATCTTTTATATTCACCTGGAATCATCTTATAATCATAGATAGACCAGTCATGTTTTATAGATGCATAAGTTAAATAATTCGAAAGAATAGAATAATCTTTATTAGAAACTTTATAATGAATAGGAATTGCAGCTTTCTTTGAAAATAACTTCATTAGATAAGGACCATCAATAACACTAGGTATTTTATTAGATCCTGTGATTGTTGATTTTGTAACAGATATTGAAGGATTCGTTGTTACCAAACTCCTTCGCTGATTTATGAGTTGTAGCATGAAAAGCTTTTTATTGTATCTCATTTGTGTAATTATTTGACTTCTGTATCTTGAGTTTATAGACATTAATTGTAACTGCTGAAATACTGAAGAAGAAAAGAGATCATATTTCTTTCTTCTTCTATATTTAGGAAAAAATATGAAAAAATTAATTTTGTGCTCAGCGCAAGTAGTCAAAGAAAAAACGTCAAATGATAATCTAATCTAATATATTTGATTAAATATATGGTTCTCATGTATCCAATAAACCTTAAATAGATTAATTAATATGGTCTTTTTGCTTCAAATCATTTTTGAATGGAAAAAAAACCCCTACAGAGTGTACTAACTTTGTTCTACCAACCGCAAACCTTTTTTATTCTTTCATTTGTTAAGTTTCAAGTTATTAATAACACTTAAATTCAATTTCAGAATACTAGCCTACCTTCAAAAGCCTTTTTTTGGTAGAAAGAGAGGTTTAAAAATTAAGTATTTTAACTTTTGACTAATTTATTTTTATTATCTCAATTTATTTAAGGCTTTTCATTCAGATATAAAATAAATAATATGAAATTTTTATTTGGGAATATTTGATACTTTAAACTATTGTAATTTACATGTTCTTTCAAATGAATGTTTAGAGAATTATAAGAAAGAACAAAAAAAAGGTCACAACCTATTTTTATGTCATGTCCTTTTTCAAAGAAATTTGAGAATAATAGCTGGATCAAAAATTAAAACAAGTCACTGAAGTATCAAATTGCTCGAGAGTGACATTAGATGTGCTTGAAATGACTTTGAAAGATTATTGAAGTACTATCAATACGATTATGATACAATTCCCAATCTTGGCTCTATTAGGAAGTATATCCGATACTCCGAGAAGATAAATTATTTTCTGCTTTTCAATATTTATATTGTAATTTTAATGGGTTAGGATACTTGGTATTTACTTGATTTAAATGATGATCTTCTCAAATTTTAGTTGGATTAATCAATCATCTTTTAAAAACAATAAATATAAGCAATAGCAACACCCCATGTAAAAATATGTCATGAAATTGATTTTATAAAAGTAAGAAACTGGTTGTGTTGAAATGATGAGCGAAGAAATGAAAGAAAATTATGTGTGAGGAACAATCCCATTTTTAATCTTCTAACTTCCACATACAAAGAAATTAATCTAATAAGAACAATGGTTAATCCGGACCAATTGATAAAAGATGTATGTATATATTTTAAAATTCATCTACAATTAAACATTATAAAAAATTAATTACTAATCTAATATTTTAATCAGGCAAACTCTATTTTGAATAAAAAACCAGGTTTTCTGTCATCAATTTTAGGTACATCATCAAGTAAATATGATGAAGCTGCTGATATACTAAAATCAGCAGCAATTCAATTCAAATCTCAAAGAAGACATAATGAAGCTGGTAATGCATTTGAACAAGAATCTGAATGTGAGTTGAAAGGTGAATCACCAGAAGAAGCAGCAAACACTTTAGTTGAAGCATATAAATGCTATAAAATGGAATCACCAATAAAGGCTGCTGAATGTTTAGAAAAAGCAATTGATATGTTTATTCAGAGGGGTCAATTCAGAAGAGCTGCTAATTTTAAGGCTGATTTGGGTGAGTTATATGAAAATGAACTTCAACATGTTGAAAAGGCTATTCATAGTTATGAAGATGCAAGTGATTGGTATAAAGGTGATTCTGCATCTGCATTATCTAATAAATTTATTTTGAAAGCAGCAGATTTGTATTGTGATGAAACAGTTAAAGAGTATAGTAAGGCTTCATCTATTTATGAAAGAATTGCAAAAGAATCATTAAATAATAATTTAGCAAAATGGTCATTAAAAGAATATTTCTTAAAATCAGTTTTATGTCGTCTTGCCGAAAAGAATGATTATGCAAGTGCAGATGCAATTTTAACAAGATTTTTAGAATGGGATCCAAGTTTTGCACAAACAAAAGAATGTGAATTTTGTAAACTTTTGATAAGTGCTGTTCAAGATGGTGACAATGATGCAATTGCCAGCGCATCAAGAAAATATGATCAATTCTCAAGATTAGATGCAATGAAAGTTAGAATTTTGAATAACATTAAAACGAATCTTAAAAATATTCCAGTTGATTTTGAAGAAGATTTTACCTGATTTTTTGTTAACACAAAATTATATATGAGTTATAGTACTTACTGACTTTTCGATTATGCTGTTTGACTTGGGGTTTTCATTTTTATATTTATATATGTCTTTTTTTCTATTCAATTTATATTAATTAAATTGTGCTTTCGTTGTAAGTTCTTTTGAAGTTTAACTACTAATTAATTTATCTCTCTCCTTTTGACTTTAAACACTTTCTCATAATCACAATATTTTACCTCTCATTTTTACTTTATACTATTAAATATATAAAACTATGAAACAACACAAGACAGATAATAAAAATAAATGGTAAAGATCCCAAAAATCACATTAAGTATAAAATATACAAGAGGTTGTTTATCTTCTACCACCTCTGGAGAAGCCACCTCTACCACCTCTACTTGAAAATCCACCTCTACTACCACCTCTACTTGAGAATCCACCTCTACTTCCACCTCTACTTGAAAATCCTCCACTACCACCTCTACTTGAGAATCCACCTCTTCCACCTCTTGGACCACCTCTACTAGAAAATCCACCTCTACCAGAAGCACCACCTCTACCAGCACCACCACTTCTCTTCTTCTTTGGAGCTGGACCAACTTGTTTTGCCTTTGGTAAAAATCTTTCAAAAGGTAAAAGTTTATCAGCTGCAATATAAAATTTATCACCTTCTTTAAAAGAATTTGCTTGAACACCTTCACTTGGTTTGATGGTAAAAAAGACTTCATTCAAAGGACCTAAAATTTCATCAACTTTACCAATTTGTGTCTTATTTTCAAGGTATATAGGAGCATTAAAATATGGAATTTTATCTGTAATAGATCTACAAATGATATCACCTTCACAAGTATGTAAAAATGAGCCCATTTCAAACACTCTATCTGGTGGACCTTGTGGCATTGATGGTCTACCACCTCTGCCGCCTCTAAAACCGCCTCTAGCTCTAGACATTATGAATTAATAGGTTTGACTTATTAAGATATTATATAAAGGGAACAACGCAAAATTTTTTTTTTCCAGTTTTCTTCACTCTCTCTCTAAAAAAAAAGAGAAGAGAAAACGTGAAAAATTAAAAAAATTATTTTTTTTATTTTATTTTATTTTATTTTATTTTAAAAGTGAGGATAATCAGATTCGAACTGTGTACGTACATCACGTGACACAATCAAATACTAGTCAAAAATTGATTTTAATTCGATTAGTGTCAACTCGTTTGGCTCAGTGGCCGTGGCAAAGTCCACGCATACTCGTCTACACAAGGAGTTTTATAACAATTTAATTTGGTTAACTCATATATTACACGAGTGGGAAATTCGGTGGAAAACCAATCAGTATTAAGTAATTTATTACTTGATTACTCCAACAATCCTTTTGAAAGGTTCCTGAGCGTGACACACGCTGGGCAACGCCACAAGAAATTAACAGTAATGCTGATGGGAGGTGTTGCGATTGGGTGACAACAGAGTTATTGAGTGCAATGCGTGGACCTTCCTAATACGAAGGAACTCGATACCGATCACTTTGTAGCGGCCACTTCTTTTTTGATTAAATTGTTAATGTTTTACCTTTCACTGGTTCGAGTCTTGATAAGTTAGATTAGAGGTGGGGGGTATTATGACAATTGAATTCAAGTTGAAACTAAATTACATTAAATAGACAGTTATTAGGTAAAAGTACAAAAATTTATAATTCTTAAAATGGCTTTGCTTTGCAGATGATGTAGGAATATAATCATTTTGTGGAAATATCCTTTTCAGAACTATCATTACTGAGGTTATAATCACCATCACCATTACTACTACTAATACCACGTCCACGACCACGTCCACCACGTCCCCTACCACGACCATGACCACCACGTCCTCTACCACGTCCACGACCACGCTCTGTACTTAACCCTCTAGCTCTAAATCCTCCTCTACCTTTAGAGTTTGGATATGAAATTGAATCGTTAATATCGTTGACTGTACTTGATAGTAAAATTTCTGTATCAACATTAGAATCACCTAATTCAATAATTCCTGAATCAGGACCGCCTGATAAGGTAGGAGGAATAGATTTTTGTTTATGATTTTGCCGAAGTGAAAGTCTCAGAATTTCAGCTTCATATTCATCACCTCTTAATTCACGAGCAATTCGTTTATCATAATTAGATGATTCAACAAATCTTGTATTTAATAAACTACTTTCATTATCAGCAATTGAAAAATTTCCAGAAGCATTATGAATTTCAAGTTTATCATCCTTTGTAATTCTTTTATCTTCAATGTCATTTTTGTTCGTTTTTAAGACTTTCTCTTCACTCAAAATCTCGTTTTGTTTCTTACTAACAATCTTCGCTTCACTGAGGCTAGAATCTTTATTTTTGTTTTTGCTTTTGTTCTTATTCTTGGTTTTAGCTTTAGCTTCATTTTCATTTTCATTTTCATTTTCATTTTCGTCTAAAATTTGGATTTCAGTATCATTCTCAGTTTTTCTTTTATTCTTTTTATTTTTATTTTTATTCTTATTTTTAATTTTATTTTCAATTCCGTTTTCATTCTCATTCTTATTTTCATCTTGATTGATTATAATAGTTTTATCAATATTATTATTATTATTTGAAAATTTCGTATCATTAACTAAGTTTTTATACCCTGTATTGTTTAATTTAATAATATTTTTGTTTACATTAACATCAATATCAACGATTTTATTATTATTATTCTTACTTTTATTTTTATTTTTATTTTTATTATTCAATTTATTTGATAATTTTGTTTCTTTTTCAATATTTTCATTGTTAAAATCATTTTCTTGAAGATGAATTGGACCAGTTGTAATTGTTGTTGAATTTATAATACATTTTTCTTGTAATAATTTTTCAATTTTAAGTTGTCTTGATAAAGTATCAACAGGTTTTGCATTACCAAAAGGATTAAATTTTGGTTTTTGATTTAAATTTTGAGGAAGTTGAGATTTTGATTTTGAATTTGATTGTGAATTTAAATTTATTGAATCTTTATTTTGATTAACCCTTGGTAATATTTTAATTACTTTTGCAATTTCAGCAGTATTTTCAGAAATTAATGGAATATCAGGAATTAAAACAGGCTTTGCATTTCCGAAAGGATTTATTTTTGATTTTAAATGATTTTGATTTGAAATTGATGTTGTTAAATTTTGATTTGAATTTAAAATTGAATGATCATTATGATGAGTCTGTTGTTGATGTTGTTGTTGTTCTTGTTCTTGTTTTAAAATTCTTTCTTCTTCTTCAATTTCATTAAAACTAATTCGATTATTAAATCGTTTAACTTCATCAAAATCCAAATTAGTTGCAGATTCAACAATTGGTCTTAATCTATCGATTTCAAATGAAGACCATTTTAAAACTTTTTGAACATCATATCTATCTTTTAATATAATAAATGCCATTTTCTTATATTTTAAATTATTATTATTATTATTATTATTATTATTATTAATTTTATTATAATCAATTGGATCTATCATTACATGACAATTAATAAATTTTGTAAATCTTGATTGAAATAATTCTTCCATCATTTTTTTAGTTGAATTATTTGGTAAATTTGAAATGCAAATTAATGAACCATTAGAATTATTATTAGATTGAATTGATAAATTCCCTTTTGGTTCACCCCAATGATTCAAATTTCCTCTATTATTATTATTATTACTATTATTAAATATTGAAGATGAAGATGAAGTAGAAGGATTGACTATATTAGTTATATCAAAATCATCTTGAACCCATGAACCACCACCACCTAAGCTTTCATCAGCTAAAAAGTCTCCTAATGACATCTTTTTTCCAGCTAAAATAAGAATACGATTAAATATAATTTATTAGGTTAGTATATGTAAATTGCTTTTAATATTAAAAAAAGGAGAGAACTGAAACTAATTAATAATATATGAAATTTAAAAAAATTTATTTCAATTGTACATACTCATGATATTTACTTAGTAATTATAGTAAGTTTAATCTATGCTGGGTGTATATTTAAACTTAAAATTGGAAAAGATGTTTGTATTTAATCTCAACCAGCGTCTCTCTCTCTCTCTTTTTTTTTTTACTATAATTTACTCTTTATTTTGAGAGTGAGTTGGGTGACCACAATTTTTGTCCTTTTTTTCTTTCTAAAATTCACAGGGAGAAAATAACAGTTACGTAATCGAGAATAAAATTTGAAAGCTCTCTTTCTACGAGAAGTTTTGAAAGATGAAAGGTTAATAAAAGGAAAGATAAAAACCAGATAGGATATTACCAGTGAATATATAAGATAATGGTATTGATTTAATTTAAAAGAATAATATAATGGATAATACAGTAAAAACAGATTCAAATACCAATACAAATATTAATTTACCACGAGCGTTGTCTCTGACTTCATTATTATTAGCAGTTAATATGAATATGAATAATATGAATAATAATAATTTAAATGGAGTTTCAGATGAACTGGCTCGTGCTTCTGATGTTACAGTTGCATCTGTATCAACTCCACAAGCTGAATATATAGGATTTGCTTGGTATGTTGTATTTTGTTTTGGAGTTGGAGTTTGGTTAATATGGGGTTTAATTCCAGAAACAATTTTAGAAAGAATTGGAATTACAACAACTTATTGTCCATCAAGGTGGTGGTCATTAGCAATTCCAGCATGGTTCCTTGTTGCAATGTTATATGGATATATTGGTTTATGGCTTTATAGTACTGAACGTTTAGCTCCATCATTTAATGATACAAGATGTATTGTTGATGATACTGGAATTGTTGTTACAGAAAGACGTTTATATGATAATAATACTAAAACACCTGAAATGGAAGCTGCTGCAATGTTTAATTATTGTAATGGTCCAACATCAGGAATTTGGGATTTACCTATATCAGTTGTATGTGAAACGTTATATGGTCAATCAGAATCAGAATCAGAATCAGATTATGAATTAGATTGAATAATGAATTTTTGTATAATGTATGTGTTATTATAAATTTTACATCTATTTGACTATCTGCTTATTAACTACAAGTAGTAGTAGTAGTTACCGAGCCGATATATTTATAGTATTAGTAAGTATACGTTAATTCGCTGATTTGTCCCAATTTAGTACTCGATCTCCCGAAATTACTGACATGATTTCCACGATGAAGCGGCGATTCAACTGTTTATCGTATAATTTAAAAAATGTTTTTAAAACGTTTTAACTAAAAATATGGTCGGTCATCATCATTTTTAAATCGGTAAAACTCATTTTTTAAACAATAGAACGAGATTCTCTATTATATTGTTATTGTATTGTTATTATTATTGTTATGGAACTCCAATAACTATTTGTTAAGTTTTAATTGTTGAATTGAATTGTAACAAAAGGGGTAGTTATATATGATCATTATTATATATATAAATTTAAAGAAAGAGAGTAAATGTTAATTGAGGGGTGGATTTTATAAGTCTGATCTTTTAAATTTAATAATTTAAACGACAAAAAGTGACCTTCTTTTTTTTTTTTAATAATTAGTATATACCCCATTTTTATCTCCGAATTAAACTTCAATATAAATTCATATAACTTTCTTCCCATTTTTTTAAGAATATCAAATTATATTAAAAATAAGTAGAAACAATTATAAATTAAATTGAATTAAATTAAATTAAATTAAATTAAACTAAATTACAAAGATGATGAAAGCATTGACTTATCTTAAACCAGGTGTTATTGCTTGGAAACAAGTTGCAAAACCAAAACTTCTTAAACCAACTGATGCAATTGGAAAAGTTTTAACAACAACAATTTGTGGTAGTGATTTACATATTATTAAAGGTGATGTTCCTGAAACAACAGCAATTGCATCATTAAAACCTGATCGTGGAATTATTCTTGGTCATGAAGCTGTTGTTAAATTAACTGAAGTTGGTAAAGATGTTAAATCTTTTAAACCAGGTGATGTTTGTTTATTATCTTGTATATCCTCTTGTGGTGATTGTTATTATTGTAAACGTAATTTACAAGCTCATTGTACAAATAATGGTGGTACAACTGGTGGTTGGATCTTTGGTCATGATATTGATGGTACTCAAGCAGAATTTGTTAGAATTCCAGTTGCAGAAAATTCTATGTATAAAGTTCCAAAAGGTATTTCAAATGAAACAATTTTAATGTTATCAGATGCAATGCCAACATCATTTGAAGTTGGTGTCATTTCAGGTCAAGTTAAAAAGGATGATGTTGTTGCAATTGTTGGTCTTGGTCCTGTTGGTCTTGGTGCTTTATTAACTGCAAAAACTTTAAATCCATCAAAAATCATTGCAATTGATATGGATGAAGGAAGACTTGAAGTTGCTAAAAAATTTGGTGCAACTCATACATTTAATCCTACAAAATCTAATATTTTAGAAGAAATTAATACTTTAACAACTTATGATGATGGTAGAAAAACAGGTGTTGATGTTGCAATTGAATGTGTTGGAGTTCCTGCAACATTTGAACTTTGTGAAGATTTAATTTGTCCAGGTGGTTCAATTGCAAATGTTGGTGTTCATGGTAAAAGTGTTGAATTAAAATTACAAGATCTTTGGATTAAAAATATTAAAATTACTACTGGTTTAGTTTCAACTTATTCAATTCCTCAATTAATGAAAAAAGTTGTTAGTGGTGATTTAGATCCAAGTGTTATGATTACTCATCGTTTTAAATTAGATGAATTCGAAAAAGCTTATGAAGTCTCAAAAAATGCATCTAAAACTAAAGCAATTAAAATTGTTTTAACTGCAGATGATGCTTAAAATTTTTTTGAATGCTTCTTGTGTTTCAAAATTTTAGCTTGTGTTGTTTTTATTTATTTGTTTATATCCTTTTGTCGTTTTACTATATTTAACCGGTCTTTGTCAATTTTGTAAATGACACAATCTAAAACCTCTTAAACTGACACATATCTTTCGTTCAAATCCACTTTTTAAAGGTGCGTGTCATAATATTAATTTAATTTTACCGTACCGTTAATTTTAGAAAGCTTTTATGCTCGGAATCCGATTCCTTATAGTATGAGCTCAGGTGATATTTAAATACAACAACAATATTAATAAATTATCTTTCAAAAGTTACAACAAGAAATCTCCAATAACAGCTCATTATCTCATCGATTTGATATTCTCTACCTATGCAGTATTATTGGTTTCTATTGTAAAAATTTTCGCTTTTAATAAACACAAGAACTAAACTTTTAATTAGAACTTTATAAACATTAATAAAAGTAAAATATCATGTGACATGATATTAAATTATGATTAACATATTAAAGTTGATTAGTTTTCTCAAAGATTCATTGTATTAATTGTACTTTCCTTTTTTTTTTTAAATACCATTCGTACTCATTTTATTTTATACTTTTCTTATCAAAGTCCAACTATTTTAATTACAATAAGTATGCTATAATATTGATTGTTGTTTTCTTTATGTGCTTACAGCTTTCTATCAGATATTATGGAGTTTACTGTATGTTTTTGATAGTTATAAGTACGTAAGTTATCTATTCCATTTCCTCCTATATACTATAAATCTTCTATCAATACACCACTTAACTGAGCAGAGCTCTTCTGAAAATATAATATCCGAAAACCTCTTGAGTTAAAAAATACCTGAACGGTAAGTATTATTGAAAGCTTTTACAATTCTTTTATTCTTAAATTTACTATTCCTTATCTTCTTAATTGATTTGTTCAATAAATACTTTTGTAATTTTTCAAATTTATATAAATATGTGTATTATAAAGTTTCGGCTTATCCGGCTATAATGTACGATCATTATATTTTTCTTGATATTGTTTCAAGAAGGCCAGTATTTACTAATAAGCTTCAAAGATAATGAACGTCAAATACAAGCAAACCTTAAATTACTCTATAGTAAAATCACCATTGAATTTCATTCAATTTTAACTGTATAACTTTTCTTTTGTAATTGAATTTTCACGTGACCCGTTTATCTTATAATTCGTCTATTGTCCCGTATGGCTGTAACAGCTGATCTTCAATTGATCATCTTTTAATTCAATCATTAATATTATAATATTATATTTAAGACCAGATCAACTACTTATATCCGTAAAATTTCAATTGATAATTAAACTTCTTTGTTCATCTTTTTCTTTTCATATCAGAACAAGTTGGTTTATATTGCTCATACAATTCTCATATAGAAATATAAGACAAATATTTAATTAACATCAAATAAAATAAAAATAAAATGAATGGATTGACCTATATAGAACCCGGTGTTATCTCCTGGAAAAAAGTTGAAAAACCTAAATTAATCAACTCAACAGATGCCATTGGTAGAGTTTTAAGAAGTACAATTTGTGGTAGTGATTTACATATTATAAAAGGTGAAATTCCCGAAACAACAAAGGCAGCTTCATTAAATCCTGGTCGTGGAATTATTCTTGGTCATGAAGGTGTTGTTGAATTAATTGAAGTTGGTAAAGATGTTAAATCTTTTAAACCAGGTGATGTTTGTTTATTATCTTGTGTGACTTCTTGTGGTGATTGTTATTATTGTAAACGTAATTTACAAGCTCATTGCTCAAATAGTGGTGGTACATGTGGTTGTATTCTTGGTGTTGAAATTGATGGGACTCAAGCAGAATTTGTTAGAATCCCATTTGCTGATAATTCCATTCACAAAGTTCCAAAAGGCGTTTCTTATGATTCAGCTTTAATGCTATCAGATGCAATGCCAACTTCATATGAAGTTGGTGTCCTTGCTGGTGACGTTAAAAAGGGTGATGTTGTTGCAATTGTTGGTCTTGGTCCTGTTGGTCTTGGTGCTTTATTAACTGCTAGAACTTTAAATCCATCAAAAATCATTGCAATTGATATGGATGATTCAAGACTTGAAGCTGCTAAAAAGTTTGGTGCAACTCATACATTTAATCCAACAAAATCTAATATTTTAGAAGAAATTAATACTTTAACAACTTATACAGATGGTAGAAAAACAGGTGTTGATGTTGCAATTGAATGTGTTGGAGTTCCTGCAACATTTGAACTTTGTGAAGATTTAATTTGTCCAGGTGGTTCAATTGCAAATGTTGGTGTTCATGGTAAAAGTGTTGAATTAAAATTACAATATCTTTGGATTAAAAATATTAAAATCACTTCAGGTTTAGTTTCAACTACTTCAATTCCTGAACTTATGACACGTGTTGTTAATGGCGATTTAGATCCAAGTGTTATGATTACTCATCGTTTTAAATTAGATGAATTCGAAAAAGCTTATGATGTCTTTAAAAATGCTGCCAAAAATAAAGCCATAAAAGTGGTGTTATCTCCCCCTAATGAATTTTGAGTTTCTTGTTTTATAAATATACTGTCTTCTTTATTTCTTGTTTTTTCTCTTTCTTTTCTTTGTTGATATTTTACCTTTTATTTAACCATTTTAAAAAAAATTCTTAGCTCAACTTAATCTGATTAAATTTCTAAGATTAATATGGTTTATTTGATTTTAATCATTAGTTTTTCATTATTATATTATACTACATAACCCAATATATCTCTAAACTAAACATAAACTACCAAAATAATTTTTTTTATCCTTTATGATCATCTTTTCTTGTATTTTTCTTGTGCATTTTTCCTCTCTTCAGGATTTATATTATTAACACCTCCAAGTAGTGTTTTAGAGATGGCTTCAGTAGTTGCAATCAATGGTCTTATAACAACAACTGGAGTAACTTTGGCAATTTCATATGCTGCCCCCGATGCTGTACCTGATTCTGATGCCCTTGATGTAGCATCTATGAATGCATCTTTTGCTGTATTTAGGTTTCTTTGAATAGATCCATACGCAACTTTAAATCCTTCATTTAATGATTCTGGTTGTTCGGAATATAATGAGACGATCCGTCCACGGACCTCTTCATCATCATTATCATTATCATCATTATCATCATCTTCGTTAAAATCACCTTCATCATCATCATAATCATACTGTCCTTCTTCATCATTAGTTAATTCTGCTAGCTTTCCATGTCTGTTCAACAGTGCACTCTTAAAACTTATGCTATCTCCATTTTTCCCGTTGTTATAATATTTGTGATAATCTTCTTCGTTTTCATCATCAAATGAATGTGCTGTACTGGATCTTCTTAATTTTGTTTTATTCTTAGTTTTTACTCTATTATCATTTTTATTCCTTGAATTTAAATACGTTTTTCT
>JAJLVG010000147.1:958-15323 GCA_030564585.1 Martiniozyma abietophila
AAAGAGAGCTATACGAAGGAAAAAAATATTTATAGAACTGTCGAACAAGATAACTATAAAGAAAGGAATAGAAGGAAGTAATGAATTGAAAACTAAAGCTGTTGAAAGTAATTATAGTAAACAGACTAAAAACGTCGAACATTCGAACATGACTTTGGTTTCAGATCAATCTAATTCATCATATGATATCGACGATGTTTTTGATTTTAGTGATAGTGATCAAAATGATAGAAAATATTACAGATCAAATAATAAAAAGAGTATCTCCTCTTCAATCAAATCATCTAAAAAAAGCTTGAACGATGAACAAACATTAAAGACTCATTCTTTAAGCTCATTGAAAAGGACTCCTAATATTCCATCGCTACATAAACCAGATGGAAGACGAATTAACAAGAAACCGCTAATGACCCCCAATATACCCGAAATATGTATTCAGTTTTTGAAAGCACCGAATTTTTCCTCCCCTACAGTTAAACTTTTATAATTGTTATTATTATATACCGTAAAGCTCATTGAAAAATATTATAGGCATCCCTTTGGAATTTTACATAAAAAAAAGGATTAGCCCCATCTTCAAAATACTCATGAACCCAAGCTACCCTTTCCAATTTCAAAACAAATTTATAACACTTCGAACTTAGTAATAAAACCGGGCTCCAAAAGAATTTAATGTTCAGCCTCAAAATTGAAGTATTTCGTGAAAAAAGTTGACTGGGACTTGTGAAATTTATTGTTTTTCAAATGTTTATTGTGAGAAAGAAAGGTCTAAGTTGCTTACCTTACTCACCTTGCTCAATGTCAGGAAACCTTAAGCGGAGAACGACGACATCTTCCAAAAACTCAAAGCAACAGGATTTTAAATCCAACGCAATTGATAATAGCTCAAAAGGGAATGTTAAGTCAATTGTTGAGTTAAATCCAGATTTTGCGATTAAAGTCGTTTACGGTGTTGATAGTAA
The DNA here is from genome assembly GCA_030564585.1 of Martiniozyma abietophila. NCBI lineage: Eukaryota > Fungi > Ascomycota > Pichiomycetes > Pichiales > Pichiaceae > Martiniozyma > Martiniozyma abietophila. The sequence continues at coordinate 1,921 of JAJLVG010000147.1, forward strand.
AACCAATCAAGTCGATCTGGAATATGTTACAGACTTGAAAATTATCTTGAAACTCTTGCATATGAATGACTTTTTAGTCAATGTGAGACCTGATATCAACGATCAATATTTACTCTTGTTGGTTACTTTAAAAGAAAATGTACTCAAAGAATTTATTCAGATCTCAAATGAAAGTGATGCCTTATATGATGTTTTTCCAAATCCAACAAGTGATGACAAAATATCAATTGCAGAAAGATTGAGATTGATTTATTTGAAGTTAACCTTGAGTGAATCGAAAGGTGGATGTGGATTTGAAATTGGAAAGTGTGGTATTGAAGATATAATCCCAGTCAAGAATGCTTTGAATTTATCCAATGAGTATAAGTCAAATTGGTCTTCCTTAGGTAAAATTTTAAGATGCAAAAGTAGAAATGAAGATGAATTGTTCTTGAAAGCAAATCTTGGATCTACATATGCGATTTATTATAGATTCGTTCAAGCTTATGTTTCTTCAATTGGTTGCTTGGGTTTATGTGGTATAGTCTGCTGGTGGTATTTAGGAAATTTTTCAAAAGTATATGCAATAATCAATATTTTCATTGGTATTACAACATATTTATGTATTTACGCAGAGGAAAAGAAACTTCAAAATGATTGGAAGTTAACAAACATCGAGAAAACTTCAGTTTTAAAAATAAATGAAGAAGAACTTGAACATGCATGGAAAATTTTGCTAAGAAAAGTTTTATTTGTTCCTGTTACGATTGGTGGTGCTTCACTTTTGTTTTCTGGCCAATTTGCTTGCTTTTTGTTAGAAATCTTTATTAACGAGATTTACGAAGGTCCTTTCAAGTCAATTATTGCTTTATTACCAACAATTATTGTGTGCGCAATTGTTCCTATTGGAACTACCATTTATTCCATAATTGTTAACAAATATCTAAAGATCGAAAAAAATCCAACTTTTGAAACTGAACATCAATCATTTTTGGATAAACTTTTTGTTTTCAATTGTCTTGCATCTTATTCACCTCTCATCATTACTTCTTTTGTTTACCTTCCATTAGGATATCTTTTAGATCCTTATCTTTTAACAATTGAAGCGATTTTAACTCAAGCAAAATCTGTTTACTCTTACGTTCCATTTATCCCAACTAAAAAATCAGAATATAAAGTTAATAATGATCGTTTATCTGCTCAAATATTTTATTTCATGGTTATCAATCAAATTGTTGGAACAATTCTTGAACATGTTCTTCCTCATATTCTAAATATTATTTTTAACATTCCAAGTGTTGCTTCATTACTGGGCAAAAAACCATCCTTAAAAACTACTGATCTCAAAGAACTTGATGACGAAGAAGAACATGAATATTTAACATTAGTTAGAAATTCATTTTTACGCCCTGCTTATAGTTTAGATGATGATTACAGGCAACATGTTCTTCAATATGGATTTTTAATGCTTTTTGGTCCAATCTGGTCCCTTGGTGCTATTATCTCATTTGTATTTGGATTATTTCAACAAGAAGCTGATTACTTGAAGCTGATTAAACTGAATAAACCAGTTGTTCCATCACGTTCATCTTCATCTTATCCATGGCCAAATTATATGAGACTGTTATTGATTATTGGTTCGGCAACTTCTATTGCTATTACCTTAATGTACGGCAATGAACCAACTGGTGCTATTAAATCATTTGTTGGGAAAACATCAGTCACTGGTAAATGGTATTTTGTTATACCTTCTGCTATTATTTCTTGCCTATCAGTTCATATCTTTGTTTGGTGTGCCGAATCTATTATTGACGGAATTTATGACCCAAAATCCAATGAATTCATTCAAAGAGAAAAGAAATCTCAAACTTTATTGAAATCTTTCAAAAGTGAAGAACATGAAAAGAGAGAAACAGGCCAAGGGGATATAACTGAAACTTTAAAGAAAGTTAGAGAATTGGTTGAAATATTAAGAAACTAGATATGAGTTTTTTTTTAAATATCTCATAATAGTATTATTCATGTTATTATCATAGTAATTATTAACTATGAAAATTATTCATCAATAGTTTACTATTTTTCTTGTTTATAGTTATTTTTTAATGAAAAAGAATGATTATCATGGAAAAGTAAATTAAACTAAACGCTATAAATATCTACACGACATCTCTTCCAAACGTCAGCTATATATTCTGCAGAATCATTAGATGCTTTAACCATTTTAAATTCGTCATCCTCAGAAGTACAAGGTTTAGCTACTTGTAATACAGCATAAGTACCTTTTTTATCACCTCTAACTAATTGACCAGGGTTAATCACAACAACATTTTTAACAATTTTAGCAAACATTTTTAATAAACTTGGAAACACTAAAATATCAGGTAATGTTTCATCAATTTCTGCTAAACCAAGGTAGGAAGTATCTATATTAACATTTTCGTTTGTCATTGAAACCATATGTGGATGAAAATGACGTTGTTGCAATATATGAGTAACAATTCTATCGATTCTATTTGATGAGTTTAATTTACCGATAGTAACATCTTTTAAACCACGTAAAATATCAACATTTGTACAACCAATAGATATTTCATTGATATGAAATATACATGGATCAGGAAAGCATTTAAAAGATTTAGGTAAACCTAATTCTTTACGATTTAGCCCAGATTGAGGGTAAACTGCATAAGGAGTTGTTACATCAGAAGAATGAGGAACCATGATAATTTTTGAGCATTTTAATTTTGATAAAATTGGAGTAATAAACGATTTAAAGATCATTTCTGGTGTTGAAATATCAGAAAATAATGGATCATATTCAATTTTTTCATTTGAAGCTGAGATTATTGATGGTATATTCATATTTTTCAATAAATCAATTGATAAAAATGGACCAAATAAAACGATTGAATCAGGGTTTTTAATGTTCATTTGATCTACAAAATTTTCTAAATGATCAAAATTAAGAAATGATTTAGTATGGAATGGACCTGCAGCAAATACAATATTTAAATTATCATCTGAATTTTGGAATACTGATTCAAATTCATCAATTTCATCTTTTGAAAAAGCATTTACACCAAGGTAAGGAATTTTTAAAATTTCTTTAATTCTGAATATAGTTCCATCATTATTTTCACCTTTTAAAGCTACTAATTGACCAGGAAAAAATGAAGTTTGCTCATTATTTTCAATTAATTGTTCTTTTAAATTAGAAAATTCAAGCCTAACACGTTTACCAAAACCAGCATGTGGACCATCTCTACCTGTTTCCAAGAATAAAGAATCTAAATTTAATTCTGTAGAATAATTAGATAATGCAGAATCAGGAACAATTCTTCCTATAGCAACAATTTCAGATTGTGACATTCTAGTAGGATCACCAAATTCGTTTATTGGAATTTCGTAATGATTTTGAATGATATCAGCTAATTTATCTAATTGATCATCCAAATAATCAGCAATTTCTAATTGTTTTATATTTTGAGTTCTAAATTTATATTTCTTTGGATTAAAATTTGCAGATATTTTTAAAGGTTTATTGATTTTTGAAGTTTCTTTCAATGGTAAATTATTTGAAGATAAAGATTCAAGGATAGACCCAGAATTGGTTATATTCATTGTTGAAGTATCTATAGATGTATTACCAATAGATGAATCTGCTGTATCCCTTACAGGAGATGAAGAAAAGTTAAGTTTCCTTTTTTTTATTAGTGGAGTAGATGGTGGTTGTTGTTGTTGCTGATTCTTTTTCATTGAAGATGATTTGAGACCTCTTGCAATGACTTTTTTATTCATTGGCGTTGAACCAAAGGCTGATGTGTTTGATGACAATTTTTCTTGAATATATGATTGTAATCCATTTAAATTCGTTTCTGATAACGACTCATTAACATTATGAATAATGTTTGATTTGTATGTTTCCCATTGCAAGAGCAGTTCTTCTACAGAGTATTGAAAAAGTTGTTCTAAATACAACAATTTCGATGCAATATCAGGATTATTAGCAGCAGGTCCAAAATGTCGCACGAGTTGGTTTGACATTACCTATATTGTTATTCTGATATGTTTATTTGAGTCTCTTAATTGACGCGTCGAGTAAAGCCTTCTTTGAAATTCAAAATAAAAAGCTCCCTCACAAAATTTTACAAAATTTTAACTTAACGCGTCGTCGTTTTCTCAATTTTTATAAGAAAGAGTTTTAACTCATTTTCTAGACTCTCACATAATTTTACAAATTTACTACTGAAATTATATACACATAGAAAAGGAAAAAAATAAAAATAAACTGAAACGATATGATTACTTAAAATTTTATAGCAAAAGAGTTTAATTTAATGGCACTATATAGCATCATCATTTAATCTTCATGAGATTCGATTTCTCTTTTTGGAGATCTATCTCTTTTAGAATCATCGTCTTCACCTTTTGATTCTCTTCTTCCACGCTTTCCTTTATTTCCTTTTCTTTCACCAAATTTTCTAGCTTTAGATTCGTCGTAAGTAACTTTACTGACAACAGCAACGTCTGATTCTCCATATTTAAGCTTATTTTCACCTTCATGATCTGCTAACACCTTTTCAGCATCTTCTTGCTTTTTAAATTCAACTGTGCAAATACCTGTAAATTTCTTCGATTTACCTTTTTCTTTCTTCATTCTAACTTGATTGACAGATGCTAATGTATTAAAAAACTTTAATAATTCATCAAGAGTTGATTCTTCTGGTAAATTTTCAACAACAATAGATCTTTTACTAATTCCTAATTGAATTTCGTTATAATTCTTTGGTAAAGGAATTTTTCTTCTAACCATTTCACCATTTTCACTCACTTCTAATAAATCAACTGATTTTCTTAATGCTTCAACAATAGTTTCAGTTGGTCTATATTTCTTCATTCTTTCAAATTGTGAAATTGTTTGAATTGGAACCCATCCATCATTTGCATTTTGAGTGGTATAAAGAAACTTATCATTGAGCAAATTAGAATCTGAAAAATAAAATTCAACTTGATTCAAAATCTTCTCTTGGTCTTCATTTAATTCACTCATAGTTTTGAAGGTTAAAAACAATTTATAGTGTTAATATTAAATTGATTTCTTTTTCTCTGATTTATATCAATTTTAAGAAAACAAAAAAAAATCAAAAACTGAAAAAAAAAATTTTTTTTTTCTTGATTTTTCCTGAGAGATCTCACGAATTTCATTATTGCGCACTCAAATCAAAAGCTGATTCAATAATAACTTGTTTAAACCATTGGCTTTTTGGATAACCTGTCCATTTTACTAGTCCAGTATTGGAACAAATAACAATATCATAAACAATTTCTCCATTTTCAATGTTTTCTTCTATTCTTTCCCATTCAATCACTCCGACACCATCTTCGTCTTTAAATAATCTAAAAAATTGATAACCACAATCAACAATCAGGACTTTCCCATCATGACATTTAACATATTTAATTAAATTTGTAATAAAAGAAATCCAATTGGAAGTACTATTATATCGTATTTTCCAATTTGTTTCTTGCTGAATTATTCGTAAAGCTGATGATAATCCTACTTGTTGTTGACTAGATTCTAAAAATCCATTAATGATTTGATTTAATTGATCATTTGATGGTATATTCACCAACTAATTATAATATAAAAATTTTAATATTTGTAGTTAGTAAATTCAGTTCATATGGCTAAGTTCATCCTTCTCATAAATGGTAAAGAATTAAAATAGAAGAATCAATAATAAATGAAAATTAAGTAAAACTTGACTTCATAACATTATATATAAATTCAAAAGACACATACATCAGCAAGGCAACACTCTCGTATTCCTTCCACAATCATTTGTATTTTTTTCCTGCTTATACTATGTAGTATAAATGATGTTAGAGAGGGATATCTTTAAACAAGGAGAGACAAAGAAATCACTGACGATTTTACGCGTTTCTCTAAAGCTCTTAATATATATTATAAAAAGTGAAGGTAAATAATGTTACAATGTAAGAAATTATTACATGAGCTACTAGAGATATACAGAATTGGAAAATGTAATTCACTATAAAGTTTTATTCATTTGTAAATATGTATTCTATATATTTTGTAAATTTTATGTTAAAAATTCAAATTAATTTAAAAATTCACTAATAATTCTTCAACTAACATTGACCACACAGGTAAAAACAGATTATCATTAACGTCACAAATTCCTTCAAATCCAGCAATCATCGAAATTGCAACAATTCTATTTAACCAACTCAATTTAATAATTTGAATATTTTCATTTTCAATAAACCAATCTAAAATCATGTATCCAATAATCATACCAATAGCAAATCCAGCTGTACCTTCAAATGTCTTTTTCGATCCAGGCCAATAATTTTTTCCCATACGACGACCAATAATAGATGCAATAGAATCACCTAAACCTAAAGAAATTAGTCCAATATATGTAGACTCTCTAACTATCAATCCATCATTTGTTTCAACTGGAAGAACATTATTAATCCATAATGGAATACCAGCTCCAAATATTAAATAAATATAAGATGTAATCCATGATCCACTGTCTTTTACATCAATAAAATAACGAAAAACACTATTAATCTTTTCACCAATTGGTGGTAAATTATTTGCTCTTATCAATTCAATAATTATTAGAATACCTCCAACACCAAATAATCCAACTGAAACTAGTTCTGGATCTTCAATCATCGGACCTAAAACAAATAAAAATAAAATAAAATGCCAAACTTTTCTTTTAATATCTAATGCGGTATCAGGTAAAACTTTTGTAAATGTAATAAATATAACTGGAATTAAAATAATTGAAATTAATACCCAAATTTTAAACAATTCATATCTTGAGTCTGTTGAATAAAGAAAATCTGAAAGCCAGAATAAATGTAACTTACCAAGAATTGGAAAAAGTAATTTATCAGAAGCAATTCCACCAATTAAACAAAAAACAAGATAAGTAAGACCACTGGTTAAAAGTTTTAAGGATGGCTCAGTTTGACGTGTATATACCCAATAAACAACTGATGCTCCAAATCCAGCAAGAGTAAAAGATAAGAACAAATTTTTCATTATAACAATGGTAATATTACTAACAGCAATATTTGGTAACACCGAGATTAACGCTAAACCAGTTGATAATATGGTCTTTTCGTATGATTCAATATCATTATTGAAAAACAAATTCAAAACTTCATGATAGAAGCAACAAACAAGAGATATGGTTAAATATTGAAATGTAGAAAAAGAAACAGAATTTACATCTTCAAATCCCATGCCAGAAAATTGGAAAACAATAACCCAGGAAATCATTATCCTTAAAAACCATTTCATTTCACTAATTTGAGCAACACAAATTGCAACCATAACTAAATAATCAGGCGCAATAAGTAAAGTTAATGCTAAAGGAATAAAAGTTGAATATATGCTATTAAATAATGGAAGTTGAGGTTTGTTTAAAACCAATTCTTTCAATTTTGAATCGGTCTCCTCAGATTCTAGTTTTAAATGATCTAATTTCTTAACCTTCTTTTTCCACATAACAAACCTTGCATTTGCAATAGCAGTATATTCCAATAAGGATATAAGCAAGACACAACCAGCCAAAATTAATTGATCAATTGGATTACCTGGAGTATTTTTATCATTAACGCTTTTAAAATCGTCTGATTTTTGTTTAAACAAAAGATAAAGTGTATTCATCAAAAAAAATATCAACGTACATTGGGCAACATGTCTCACATTAATATAACGATCAAAATAGTTTAAAATGTATCCTAAAATGGTTACTTCAGGATGTAAATCTTCATCTTGGTCATAGTCTATCACTTTTGGTTCTTCTTCTACATTTTCTATAATTGGATCATCATCTTTTGTTTCGATTGAAGAAATAGGATCATAGTCAAAATCTAACTCGTTAACACGGGAGCTCGGACTCGGCTTCACAGTAGTTTTACCTTTTCTGGTCCTTTTAGGAGGCATTTTATATTCTACGTATTCTTCTTATTAACAACGCATTCGTTAAACAATAACGACGGAGAGTGAAAAAAAAAATATTAACATATAAAAAATACCCCCAATTTTTCAATATAGGGAGAAACCAAATGAGCTCATGCAAAACAGAGGATTATCAAAATATGAAACTGAGAAACCAAGAATAATCAGGTATTAGATGGACAATTGTATAAAACTAAGTCACCATTTATTTAAATGTTTATATATATACGTTCGAAGATTGAGTAACGTTATTTATTGAGACTAAATTTAATGTCCGTTATTAGCTGGTCTGGAGCCAAATATACTACTTCCGACTCTGACACTGGTGCTACCTTGTTTAATTGCCTGTTCAAAATCACCACTCATTCCCATACTGAGCTGTAATCCTTCGATTCCAAACTTAGATTCGACTTCATTTTTACATTTTGCAAGAATGTCAAACTCACCATTTGGCCCATCATCATGAGATGCAGCATAACTTCCAATGGTCATCAATCCTTTTAGTTCTAACATCGGACATTCTTGTAAAATGACTTTAACAAGATCAAATAATTCTTCGTTTGGTTCAATGCCACTCTTTTGTTCTTCACCACTAGTGTTCACTTGAATAAACACACCAACTTTTCCCCAACCTTTCTCTGTATTGACTTGCACTCTAGTGTCATTTAATTTCTTTGCCTTTTTACTTGTGTCAATTGTTTCAACGGCATATAAGTTTTCAATATGCTTGCTCAAGTCTTTACACTTATTAGTTTGCAAACCACCAATGAAGTGCCATTCAATATCTTTAGGCAATACAATTGCTTTTTCTGTCAATTCTTGAACGTAATTTTCACCAAAGTGACGATATCCAAGATCATATAAAGCTTGGATGTCACTCGCAGGTTTCAATTTTGAAACACAAACTAAACGAACACCTTTTGGAGCCAATGTGCTAACTTTTGCTTGAATAACTTCAACGTTTCCCTTAAGCTCTTGAAATCTTTCAGTACTGTATGTGAGTGCCATGTCAGGAATGAACTGTTTGTGTACTATTCTTGTAGTGGATATCCACCTTTTCATTACTGTCCTTCGATTAAATGGAGTGACACACACTGTTCTCGCGAGATCAAAAATATTTATTACACTATATAATAAATTTACTTTCAACTGTTAAATTGAAATTTTGAAGTTACATATTAAATGTAAATAGTGACATATAAACTAGCTCATTTATGATTTAAAAAGCTTTCATTAACCGGGAACCTATAAAGTTTGCCGCATCCGGTTCAGTGCACTTAATGATTATTTTAGCACGTGTTTCGTTATTTTCATCGCTGCTCACTACTCTCAGCAAACATCCAATATTGCATATGATACTACATGATTCAATTACCCATTTATTATTTTCAGATTTTGAAACATTAACAATTGAAAGTCCCAGTTTTTCTAGAGTACGTCCTATTTTTAAAGGATCATTCTCACTAATAATTCCTTCATAAATACCGTTATTACCTAACATATTATCAATTTGAGACCAACGGGAACTGAAAGCATGTTTGCTCATTTTTGCCCCACCAGTCATACTCTTTAACAACAATCCTAGTTTTAAATTAACATTTGAGTCAATTGATAATATAGGCTCTTCTTCTTCATCATAAATCGAGCCCAAATCAAACTTTATTAATTGCTTTCCTTTAAAAGTTGATGGATCAATGTCAACAGATTTCTGAAGGGATTTGATCGACCAATGCTTTGAATTGTTTATGATCTCTGTAGTAATCAAACATCTATTAGAATCATTTAGTATTGAATAGTTCAATTCCATCTCAACATTTTCTTTGTTATCATTCTTCTTAATACGGTAGACTATTTTCAAACTTGAATCATTGAATAGTATACCAGCATCAAATCTCAACATTCTAATATAACCATTCAACCAATCATCCGTTAATGAAATAGAGTTATCTAACGTGGTTTCTTTTTCAATAAGATTATCCAAAAAAAGCTTGCATTCCTCAGTTATTATATCATCATTATTTGGATTCAATAGCTCAAACTGTACTAATTTCATGATCCCACTTAAAATTTCGTGAATAGTCAATCTAGAACTGGATTTGATAATTTCAGTATTATTTTCGTTCACATCAATAAAATAATTATGATAAACAATAAATAATCTTAATAAATCTAATTTGATTAATGAATAATTTTTTAATGTTGGAAATTTACCGATTAAAGCAATGCACTGATCCTTCAAGTCACCGCATTTCCAATAAAGTACGTTTGTTTTGAGTATTCCGAAGCAAATATTCAAAAACATAAGATTACTTTCAATATCTTCATTCGAGATAGTAAGCAATCCTCTGTATGCATAGTCAATAATATCTTCCCGAAGAGATTGAGTTTCTTCATTAACATTGGCTTCTTGAAGTGGATCCTTTTTGTATATGTTTCCATTCACTGTACCTGATTCATTAGAACAAACGCATGATCGAATTAACCGGATTGATCTTTCACATAAATCGTAATCAATAATGGGAGAATCTTTATTTTTCTCTTCGTTACTTAAATTGAATTTGATAGATGAATTATTCACTGAAATACCAATCCAGCATTTTATCATTTTTTTAACTGCATATCTAACAATACCTGTATGCATATGACATTCTAAAACCTGTAAAATTTTATTCATTATATCTATTTGATTCTCCTTTTTAATCTTTAAGAGCAAATCAAACAATAGAACAAGAATTATTTTGGATTCTGAATAATTTAAAGGACCTTTTATACTAAAATACGTCGAGGAAGATTGGGGAATAGATGGTAATGATAGCTTCATTAGTAAATTAATTGTTTCAAATGAAGAAACGTGATCTGTTATTTGATTCAGCTCGGTATGTAAAATTGACTTCCAATATTTCCCATCCTTTAAAATTTGATGCCTTATAGATTCAATTGATTTCAGATTTTTTTCTTTCATTAATAAATCTATTATTCGATTTACTAGTTTGATCATTTCAAATCTAGCTATTTTGTCAGAAACTTTTTTAATTACTGTGATTATATGATCAATCATCAATAACCATTCTTTAGTCAAATGGCCATGAAACCAAATTGCTGATGAAAAGATTGAACAGACCAATAGTTTTTTATCCTTTAAAGATTTTATTGGTGATGCAGCTGTAATTAATAAAAATAGACAGTGCATTAGTATCTTAGATGAAGTATCAATTAATTTTTGAAATGATTCATTGGAAATTTTGGTCTTTGTTATATATGTAGTCCAAAATTTTATAAAATTTATAAGCACCCACTCATTTTGAGTATCATGAGATGAGTTCCTTGTACTTTTCTGTTGATTTTCATGTTTACAAAACTTTTTTTGCATAGAATTCAAAATATATATTAACTTACTTTCTATAGGTTTGATTATATTCGGCTCTTGACTTGCAAAAGTTTGAATTATATTAATTGAAATCATCGAGTTTACATTATGATCTAATAAGCTTACTGCACTATCCAATAGTAATTTCTTTTGTTCATCTTTAAATTTTGAATTTTTGATAGAAGATTCATGATGAATAATCAAATTTAGTAAATTCAATATTGAGTCATCCAATGAATTCACAAGATTCAACTGTCCCAATAGAGCAATACTAGTATCTGCAATCAAAGAATTGAGCTCACTATTATTCAAATTCCAGATATATGGTAATATATTAGATAAACCATTTAAATCAATTCTTAATACATTTTTTCCTGAATTGCTTTCAACTTGTTTTAAATTGTTCAAAGTAACTTCGATTGATCTTAGTAAACTTTTGGATTCAATCGTATCAATGAAATTACTAAATAACATTTCTATTCCGATCCATCCAACTTTATGATTTTCAGCTAATTCTATTATACTACTTTCAGTTGTGAATGGATCCAGTAATAATAAACATTGATGTAATCCTAGTTTGACAATCTTTTCAGTTTTCAGCACATTCGGAACATCAATTCCCAAATCTATATCAATAGGTAAGTGAATGCCATTTAATTGTCCAACAATTAACTTCCAAATATATTTACGACGTGAGTAATCATCCATTGATGATGAATCTTTATTTGAAAATTTCTCAAGTATATGCATATTCTCAGATATAATCCTTTCTTTGGGATTTTCAACTTCATGAATTTGTGAAATATACATCTGTAGGCCTTTCATTGATGATTGTTGTAGTGATTGCATTGTAATTTCAGTTATAGTATTTTTTATTGTGTAGTGTGATTACGGATTTATTCAAAAGGGAGAAAAGAATGCGAAATATCTTTTTTTTTTATAAATTTTATATTTGATTGCTGATTTTGGTCTATAAAAAGTACCTTCAGTAAATAAATAAAGTGAAAGAGGGAAATAAAATGTTGAATAAGGTAAAGCAAAATGTAGAATACTAAAGTTAATTTCTAATAAGAACTTTTAATAAAATTTCCTATACTTTATTATTAACATTAAACGTTTGCATTATCAAGTTCATTTCTCAATACATATCCATGAACAGGAATAAGATTTTCTGCTCCATGAGGGGCTTGATTATAATCATCTTCTCTAAAACTATCACCATTAACTTCATAACCTTCTCTAATCATATTTTTCACCATATGTTTAGCAGTTCCTTTATATTCAAATTGTTTTGGTCCTGGAATTTGGACAGGGTTTAACATCACAACTGAATCTCGTAATTGATGAGGAGATGGTACAACTGATGAATTACTTGATCCTAATCTTTGTGGTCCATTAGATGATTGTAATTGATTAGAAAATGTAGATCCTGTTGGTGAATTGGCCCATGCCCCATCAGTAATTGGATTGAAAGATTCATCATTTCTAAAAGCTAATTTTGAATTATTTTGTTTTGCTGTCGCTGGATCAAATGTTGTAAATGTTTCTAAAGTACTTGCTCTCTTTGCAAACTGGTGAGGTAAAGGAAGTTTTGTTAATGATCTTGCATGAGGTAATGGATGTGGTTTGAAAGTTGTTTGTGAGCTAAATGATTGAGTAGAAGCCGAGTTAGGTAAATAATAACCACCATTATTTGGTTTTGATGGTGGTGGATACTGTTGTGGATACTGTTGTGGATACTGTTGTTGATATTCCTGAGGGTATTGTTGAGCATACTGCTGAGAATACTGCTGAGGATATTGTTGAGAATATTGTTGATGATACTGTTGAGGATTTTGAGAGTATTGTTGATACTGATAATTGTTTGATTCTGGATGACGTTGAGATTTACCAACCAAATTAGTGAATTGTTGATGTGCATATTGACCTGAAGTTGGATTATTATTATTAGGAATATAAATTGAAGAAGAAACTGAAGTTCTTTGATGATCTAATTCTTGATCATTTATATCTAATTGATTCAAATTTATATTTTTATTTAATTGATTT
>JAJLVG010000149.1:0-13079 GCA_030564585.1 Martiniozyma abietophila
TTGAATGTTGAACAAAGAAAGAAATTATCTATTGCTACTGAATTAGTTGCAAAACCAACCTTATTATTGTTTTTAGATGAACCAACTTCAGGTTTAGATTCTGAATCTTCTTGGTCTATTGTTCAATTTATGAGAGCTCTTGCTGATTCTGGTCAAGCTATTTTATGTACTATTCATCAACCGTCAGCTACTTTGTTTGAAGTTTTTGATAGATTGCTTCTACTAAAAAAAGGTGGTAAAACCGTTTATTTCGGTGATATTGGTCCAAACTCCCACACGATGTTGAGCTATTTTGAACAACATTCTGGTGTTAAGTGTGGTGTTTCAGAAAATCCTGCTGAATATATCTTAAATTGTATTGGTGCTGGTGCAACTGCTTCTGCTGCTGATGACTGGGGTGATCTATGGAATAATTCAAGAGAATGTGCTGCTGTTACTGAAGAAATTGCTGTTTTGCATAGAGAATTACCTTCAAGACCACAAAATTCAAATGCTGGTAACTTAAGTGCTAAATTTGCTACAACTTATGATAAACAATTTTGGTTTGTTCTAAGAAGAAGTTACTTACAATTTTGGAGATCACCTGTCTATATCAGAGCCAAATTTTTGGAATGTGTTTGTTGTGCATTGTTTGTTGGTTTATCTTATGTCGGTTTTGATCATACTATTGCTGGTGCTCAGGGTGCTTTTTCATCCATTTTTATGTTATTGTTGATTTCCCTTGCTATGATTAATCAATGTCATGTTTTTGCAATTGATTCCAGAGAATTGTATGAAGTTAGAGAAGCATTGTCTAATACATTTCACTGGTCATGTTTATTACTTTCACACACTCTTGTTGAAATTTATTGGTCAATGCTTTGTCAATTTGTTTGTTATATTTGTTATTATTGGCCAGCTCAATATTCTGGTACAGCCAAATTTGCTGGTTACTTCTTTTTCATCTATGTTTTGATTTTCCCAATATATTTCATTACTTATGGTTTAGCTGTCTTGTATTTCTCACCTGACGTTCCATCGGCTTCTATGATTAATTCTAATTTGTTTGCATCTATGTTGTTGTTCTGTGGTATTTTGAATCCAAAGCAATGGTCTCCAAGATTTTGGTCTTTCATGTATGTTGCTTCACCATTTACATATTTTGTTCAAGCTTTTGTTGGTCCAATTCTTGAAGATCGTCAATTAATTTGTGCCTTTTCAGAATACAATATCATGGATGCACCTGAAGGTCAAACTTGTGGTGAATTCTTATCTGATTATATTGAATCTAGTGGTGGTTACGTTTCTAATCCAGCTGATAATGTTCAATGTAAGTATTGTCCATATACTGAGCAGATTCAAGTTGTCTCACAATATGGTATTAAGTATAATCAACATTGGAGAAACTTTGGTATTGCATGGATTTATATCTTTTTCAATTTTGGTGCAATGTTAGCTGGTTATTGGTTATTCAGAGTTTACAACTTTTCTATATCTGATGCTTTCAACCTTAAAAAATGGTTTAAATGGTTTGAAACAGTTAGAATTGACAGGCATGAAAAGGATACTACCATCTTTTCACCTAAAGCTGGTGATGAAAAATTATTAGTTCCAAAGAAGAACTAAACATTTAATTGTTGAATTTGGTTGATTTTTTTTTGTTTTATTTTCTGCATTTTTTATTTTATAGATATACATTATAACTATTCAGTTTTATAAAAACATTTTATAGTTCATTTTACACTAATATTAATTCCGTTTGATATCCAATTAAAATTACTCAACATTTAACAGATGAGCATTTTTGATTCACAAAATTGAAAAAAAAAGGTTCAAAAAAATTTGTTAACAACAACTTTATTCAATGAGTTGCAGTGTTTTTCAACTATTTCCATATTAGAGTTTGAAGATAATGAGTGTTACAGTTCCAGCATTGAATGAATGGCGTCTTGATGTTCCTTCGGGTACAAAAGTTACATTCACTATAAGTGAAGGATTAGCTGAAATATTTGGTAGTGAATTATCTCCAAATTTAGAATATAGTATTGAAGGACCTATGTTCACATCAGTTTCAACATTTCAAGGGTGTAAGGTTTCATATACTGTTGAAGGTGAGTTGAATGAATATATTTCTGAAGAGACTACATTGAATCAAGTATTAAATTTATTTTTAGCTTTACAAAATGTCAAAAATACACCAAAAGTTTTAGTTATTGGTAATAAAGATAGTGGAAAAACGAGTTTGATTCGAACATTGGCATCATATAATGAAAAGTTGAATAACGGTAACAAGAAGACATTTATTGTTAACCTAGATCCACATTTACCTCATGTTGGAATCCCTTCACAAATAAGTGCATTTGAAATGAGAAATGGATTAAATCCTATTAACTCATTATTTACAGAAACATTATCTACAGCACCTGTTAGTTCTTTTACTCAGCCAGTGATACCACTTATAAAAAATGTTGGATTTGATGATTTTGAAACTAACAAAAAGTTATATATAGATGTTATCAAAAGTTTAGCAGATGATTTAAGACAAAGATTGGAAAAGAATCAATCTAATATTGATAGTATGGTGTTTGTGGATACGCCACCTATGACTATTGCAAATTGGGAAGTTATTGAATCTATGATTGAATCATTTGGTATTAATGTTGTATTGGTTATGGGGAATGAACGATTTTTAGTTGATTTAAAAAGAAAGATGAAACCAGAAATAGTAAATGATGTTACTGTTTTAAGAATGGCTAAGAGTTCAGGAGTTTTAGATAAAGATGGTAAATTCGAGCGTATGCTACAACAACGAGCGATCAGAGCTTATTTCTATGGACTACCAGTTACCATTCAAGCAAAGGGAGATACAGGGCGACAAAAGTTACATACTTTAAACCCATATAGTTTACAAATGGGGTTAAGTGATATGATATTTTTGAGACCAATAGAAAATAATGATGATGATGATAATGGTAATAATGAAGTTGTCAAAAAGTTTGAAAAGTTAATAAACCCTGGTGAGATGGATTTGGTTAATAGTGTGATTGCATTGTTGGACGATTCTAAAGGTGATGATTACGGATCTAAAGCTGTATTAGGATATATTTATGTACAACATGTTGATGAAAGTCAAAAAAGAATAAAAATGCTTATTCCTGGCCCCCTTGGTCCTGGCGGCCTTCCGGGGAAAGTTGGTGTTGTTACACAAATGAGATATGTCGAATAGATATTCATCTTATGTTTGAATACACGTGTATAAATAAATTGCTGTAATTAGTATCACTACTTGTACTTCTACTCTTTTTAATTTATTTGAATACATGAAAAGCTAATATTTACACTTACTTCATCATGAATATGTCAATTTTAAAGTGTTTTCATTGGCACCTGTTTCATTCCACCTTTTAACATTTCATAGTTTTGGAAGCGCTCGCGTTTTGGAGCAATTATTAAAAAAAGAGGGAGAGAAAGAGATTGAGATGGGAACATTGTGTGAGAAAACAAACAGAAGACACGTACATACTACAACAGAATGGACTATAAAGAGCTTTTAGCAAGACAGAGGCAAGTTAGTGCCGCTGTTGGTAGCGCTCGGAATGAAGTGCGTGCTCTTGTCTACAATCGATACTGCGATCTCGTGGAACTGACTCAATTAAACACTGAACTGGACCGTGCCAGTCCAGACGATCTTGTTATGACATTAGAAAAGCTTACTTCTTTGGATACACCATGGGGGAAACTTTAATATATTATTTGCTTGTTACCAATCGAACTTTTTAGAATATCGAACAGAGAACTCAACTCCATGAAATGGCAGGATTTTGTGAATCCTAATCATATTCATCCTAGTACATTTGTTAAATATGATGTTATAAAATACATATGTTTGTTTGTGTGTTCATGTGTGTCTGTTTGTATTGTTGAGAATCTTAATTTTGGTAATCAAATAGAAGAATTTGGAACTTGTTTTAAAATAACATCCTATCATTTAAAAAAGGTACTGGAGGTTAGACATGACATGATTGGGTTTTTGACTAATTCAATGAACTACCAGCTGTTCGATTTGTTGAAACTGGTTACCGAAATCAGTATTGTGTTTATGATGTTTATTTGATAGACGTAGCAACTAATTTGAATAACAGTTATATAAAATCTTGGGTATATATATAATTATAATTAACATCGTCAAAGGGAACAAATGTATACGATTAAATCATTCCCTAAACTGATTGATCTTTGTCTGAGCAATACTCTGTCTGATCCTCCCGTGTTCGTTTAAAAAAATTTTGAGAGTTCACAACTGATTCAAAACAAAACAAAACTATAAAGAGCTAAAGTAACTACATAAAGAACCTATGAATTCTGCTGAATCTCTTCATAGAAGGCGGTTTTCTGTTAGAGGACCAGCTCCTGCTCTTGATCTTCAGCCATTGCCTGCTACACAATTGGATAACCCAAATTTCGATGCAACTGCTTTCGTCCAACTTAATTTAGCAAATGCGAATCCTGACCAATTTACAAGTTGGGGGGATTCACTTACATCAATAGCAGATAAGAATCATAAAGATCTTGCAAAGACGGTTTCCGCATCTGTTCAAAAGGTTCTAGAAGTTGTCGATGCATGTCAATCTACGAAACAAACTTTAACTTCTTTAAAACCTCAAATTGATCAACTTTCTGAAGTGTTAGCTCAACAAATTGAACATGCTTCTTTAATCAATGCTCCATTTGAATCAAAATCAAAGGCAAATCGTCAATCGATGATTACCCTACAATCAAAATGGTCGGTTTCTTTACAGCAATTATTTCATAAAATTGAAAAGTCACAAGATTTATTACCTTTCCATGATCAGAATCGTAGAATTATTCTTGAATCAAAGAAATGGTGGGAAATTAATCAAATTTCTTTAAAAGCTATTAGACCTTTATACATCGTCATATTATCAGATTGTCTATTAATTGCACATAGATCAAAAACAAAAAATGGTACAAAGAAAAATACAGCTATTCATTGTTGGCCTTTAACTTCTATTAATATCTTAACTGGTAGTCAAATTACTTCTATTAATTCTTCTATTGATGAAAAAAAACTTATGATCATGGTTAAATCAACTACTGATCATTCGACTTTATTATTTCGAACTGATAAAGATCAGGAACTTACAAAGGTTTTAAATACAATCAAAGAGACTAGAATAACACTCATTGTATCAAAGAGCTCTAAAAAGCAAAGTTGGAGAGAAAGTATGGGGAGATTATCAATCGATGGGCTAAAATCTCCTTCATTAACAAATTTCAATTCATCAAATCATATTAAGATTAATAAAAGTAATAATAATAGTTCTTTAGATCAATCAGAAAACTTGAACCAAACAGAATCCACTCCTGTGAGTTTAGTCACAATAAAATCTTTTGAATCTAAGCTAGATTCAATTGAAGATTTACAGAATGCTGCAAATCTTTCTTTAGGTTTAAAAAATTATGATTCTACTGTCGGTTTCATCAAAAGTTTAGAAGAGCAACTTGCTGATCTATTTAATTTATCTAAAGGATCATATAAAAATAATTCTGAATTAGTTGAATTTAAACAACATGTTGGGTTCGCTCATGATATTAAAAAGTTAATAATTGATGAATTAAAATCACGTCTAGTAAACGAGATTACATTAGAGCTTGTTGAAAATTCACCATCATTAAAATCATCTCATGACAAAGGTACTTCCCTTATTCAACTTTTGAACATTCTTGGTCCTCAATGTCTTAAATCGGCACAAACAGTTTGGCTTTCAACTCGTGAACATCAACTATCAATAAGTGTTTCAACATTACGTGTTGGAGGTTATGGTAAAAAATATGAATCAAATTCAGATTTTTCAACGGTAAAATCCTCTACAATAAGCTCATCTGTTGGAAATCCGAATATATCAAACTCAAATTCAACTGCTATGTTAGCTCGAAGTAGAAATAGTATTCGTTTAAGTTATAATCCACCACCAAAATCACAAAATTCTGCTTCCATACCAACTCCAACCCCTGCTCAGGTCATTTCTCAACCTTCAACCCCTCGTATAATTTCTGGACCCGGTCAAGGTATTGGACCAATTCCATCCAATGGAACTTCAATGATGGATTCTGTCAATGGGAGTATTGATGGTACTTCAATTGCTGCCGAAATGGTTCAAGCTTATGTTAGAGAAATCTCTCTTGTTTACGTTGGTACTGTCAATAGAATTTGGGAAGAATGGAGGAATTGGTTTGCTAATAATAATAGTAATACTGATACTGTTATTGTGATGAATTGGATAATGAATCAGATGGAGCAAATGAGAAACTCTGTTGCCCATGTTCTTGTGGATTATGAACGTGATGGTGCAGTTTGGAATGAATGTATAAATGTAGTTAAAAAGGTTACAAGTAACTTGGCTAACAAAGGATTAGACGTTGAATACTTGTTTGATTTTTAAATTCCTTTCAAATTCTTGAAATTTTGTTTAATTGGTATAATAAAAGTAAATTAATTATGTATATTTTGAAAAAAAAAGCTAAAAGCATAAAAATATGATATAAAACAAATGAGTGTATGAATATAAAAACAAAATGAAATAAGAATAACCTTATATGGGATGTCTATTCGAAACCAGATAACCATGGATGTTGTAGAATTTGAGACATTGTAGGTCTTTTTTCAGGTTCAGAAACTAAAATTTGAGATATGAGGTCAGTGCATGACTCACTAATATTTGTATGGTTAGGAAATGTAACGTTAGCTTCTAAAATTTCATCCACTTGTAAAAATGGATTTTCTTTAAATACCAATGTAAATAGTAAAACCCCCATTGCCCAGACATCTTGAGGAGGGCCATCAAATAATGAACCATCTAATACTTCTGGTGATGCGTATTCTAATGTACCCAGAAACACTCTAAATGGTCCATCTTTAACAAAAGCAGCAGATCCAAAATCAATTACCTTAACAAAATAATCTTTATCAACAATTATATTCTCATCTTTAATATCACGATGAACTATACCAAGTTTGTGTATATGATTCATTGCTGAAACAATTTGATAAAATAAATATGCAGCTTCCCTTTCATTCATGTCCTTTCTAACTTCAATCAAATCATATAAATCAACAGTTCCAAGTGATTTTTCAGTTCCAAAATTATCTCCATGAGGTAGAGTTTCAACATGGTAATAATCACTATCCTCAAAAAAATCAACAAGTCTAAGAACGTTGGCATGTGGCCTTTTTGCCAAGTTGTATAACACTTTAATTTCACTTGGAATCGTACCTAATTCCCTATCACGAGTCCAAGTATCTACTAAGATACGTTCTTTTATAATTGATTTTATGCAAACTCTGTAATCAGGATCATCACGGTGCTCGCCTAACCATACACGGCCATATGCCCCTGATCCCAGATCTTTCAAATGAATGAAATCTTCTTGATTCTTCATTCGACGTTCAGCTCCAATTGTATATGGAAAATCAGCACAATGCTCACGAAGCCATTTTAATCTCAATTCTTCCTTTTGTAATAATTCAAGGCAAGATTTTGAACCTGCAGATGGAATTGCATCAAGTGTTGTCCAAGAACTATCTTTTGATGAACTATTTGTTAAATTATTATCTGATAATGTTGAACTTGTTAAAAGGGTATTTGAGGAAGAATGTGGATTAGATAAAAATAAACCATTATTTGGAGCTTTTGGTGTTGTAGGAGATGGAGCATTATCAGCATCTAAAGTACGAATACTACTAGTTCTACTCAGCTCATGAATTCCACTATGATTATCATCACCATTAAATATTGCACCTTCATGATCTTTGTGTAAAAGTTTTAATTGAGAAGGTACTGAAGGATTATTCGATGGAGCTTTCAATTTTTCAAGGTAATGAGCTTGAGCTGAAAATGTACGACAAAAAGTGATCCATAAAACGTACATATCATTTTCAACAACACGTAATTGAACGTCAATCATTATTTTATTTCCATCATTATGACGACCATGTAAACCTTTTGATTGTAAAAATAGTTCTTCCCTTTCTTCATCATTTTTACCAGCTTTATTTGCCACTAATTTTCTAAAATAATGTTCAGGCATGACTAAACCTTCTTGATGTCGCATATCCGGATTTTTTATTTCTGCTTTATGTAACAATGAAGAAAATCCTGGAATAATAACGTCTATAGGACATTCTTTAATATGTGAACTTCCAAATAAATTTTTTGCAATTGCTTCATTAAAACTAATAATAGAATAATCCTCAGCAGATATAACAAATGTTCCTGCAATATAAGGTAAAGAATGTAAATTAACACGAACTAATGATTTAGTTGATGGGTTCGATCCTTCATCTTCGGGATCAATTAAAGGTTCGGATGTTACAGCACATGGAGCAAATGTTCCATCCTGAGTTTTAATTGTGAAATATCTAACTTTATTAATAATGGCTGAATCTTTTGAACTTTTTAAAGATGCATGTAACGAGTTACTATTATGTGAAAGTGTATCAACTATTGAAGGAACAAATGTTTTGATTTGAGCATCATTAAGACTATTAACATATAATCCTGGACTTTGTTTGATAATTGTTTGAACTTTAAAATCATGACCATCAATCGTTTGTTCAATAATCATATCTATTGTTTCGCAAACAACTTGTTCAAAGATCATATAAATTCTATCTTGAATCTTTTTAGCCCATAATGAAGTCCAAGCAACTCCTCTATTCTCTCTTTTAACAGCAATAATTTCACCAGAAAAAACTAATTCACTTTCCCTATGTAAACGATTAAAAACTAAATCTCTTGATCTTGGAGCAATTAAATCCATGAGTTTTAAGTTAGTCAGTGAAGATTTTGATATACCAAACATTAATAAACCAATATCATTTACATTTATGAGTTCCCAAGGAGAATTTGCGCTAACCGTGAAAACAGCCTTTGGTGATTTTGTTTTACCTGTTGCTGAAGTATGTATTTGTCTTAGAGAATTTGTACCTGATCCCATCATAATTAATCCTGCTTCATTATCACTTTCATCACTTGAAGTATATGATGATCCAGTACTTGGTAAATATGATAAACCTAAAGAACTATGATTTTTAGGAATTGAAAATCCTAGAACACCTTGCTTTGTATTTGAATTAACATTTTGTTGTTCAATAAAAGGCATTGCTAAAGCATGTAAAAGTTGCTTTTTTAAAGCATTTTTTCGTTGATTTTCTATCAATGATTTATCAAGAGATTGATTTGATATTCCACCATTTGATAAAGATAAATTATGTAAATTAATCATTTTTTTTTCTTGATCAGTTGTAATTTCATTTTCTAAACCTTGTTCAAGCATATTAACATATTCTTTTAAATCTCCTAAAAGGTTTTTATCAACAGTAACAGTTTGTGGAGCTAATGATTCTTTAGGAGAAGAATCTCTACTACTATTATTAGATAGAACGTTTTGTAATGTGCCTTCAGGTGATACTGATATAGATGTTAATGATGGTCTTTTTGAAATTATTGGTAAAGAAAATCCTTTTAAATTATTACTTTTTAGAATGGGTTGGTTGGCAAATTTAGAATTTGAAAATTCAAATGGTTTATTTTGTGATGAGCTTTCAAGTAAAGATTGTAAAGCTGAACTTGAAGCATTCCTTTCTAATCGTCTAACATCTTTAATTAAAGCTGCTGATTTAGTTTCAGAAAGAGAACTTATTACAGGAGAGTCTACTTGAGGTGAAATTGATTCTAATGAAGAATTAAGCCAATCACGACGTTCAAGAAGGATTTCAAGTGATCTTTTTAAAACCCTTAATCTTAATGCTAAAGAATTTGTAGACATTAAAGTATAAGAATAAGATTGTGGTGATTCTGTGACAAATTTAATTAATTTTGAAGTATGTTTAGTTTCAACATTTTTCATTGATGTAACAAAGCTTGAAGTTCTTGAAGGGGTTAATCGATTCATAGGAAATAATTTAAGCGGTGATTGATTGCTTTGAAATTGAACATTATGATTAGAATGAGAATGGTGAGAATGAGAATGAGATTGTGACTGAGAATGAGATTGAGATTGGGAATGAGATTGTGATTGTAATTGATCAGTAATATTTTGTGGAACTTTAACTACCTTCATAGAATTAAGATTAGACATTTGACTTCCTGATGATGATGAAATACTATCCTTAGAAGCAGTAGAAGAATTATCTAAAAGATAAAACTTTGACCTTGAAGACATTACAGATTCGGATTCATTTTGTTGCATCATTAAAGATTGGAACGCGTTTTGATGTGCCTCCTGTGGATCCGATATCTTTGTATGACGCTTTGAAGCCCTAGAAGGGGGCTGGTATGGCATATGGTTATAATTGGATATGTATGTTTTACTATGTTTCCACTCAAGCGGGGGGTGTGTGTAATAAAACAGGTGGTTTTCTACTGAAGGATGCTGGCAATATAATTCTCCGTGCACATCACACACATGATTGTAAAATAGGAAAAAAAAGGAAGACGTGAAATTTTTTTGGAATTGCTCATTTGAATTAGCAACGACAGTAGGACGACGACGACGATACCTGGTTTAAAGTAGTAAGAGGTAGTCTCGTCGTAGATAGTGACACTATTAAAAGCGTTTATTTATATTCTTATTTTGAGTTATATGTCAATTTACGTTTTATGATTAAGATTAGTATATTTATTTAAATAGGTAAGAAATCAAAGGTAAAATTTGATTAGATCAAGTTTTTAGCCAATAGTAACTCACCGATCAAGACACCAGCACCAGCAGCACCAATGATAGTATTATGAGATAAAATAACCATTTTATAATCAAAGATGGGATCTGGTCTAATTCTTCCAACAGAAACACCATAACCAGCATCTCTATTTCTATCTAACCTTGGTTGAGGTCTATCAGCTTGTTCAAGAACATGGATTGCATGTTCAGGAGCAGAATGACAACCAAGGTGTTTGGCTTCACAAACATAATCTCTTAAACATTTTTTAATTTCATCAAGTGATGGAGCTGGTTGATTTTTAAATTTAAAAGAAATACATTCAGTATGACCATCACTAACAGCAACTCTATTACATTGAGCAGAAACTTTCATTTCTTCATCCATTATGAAACCATCAGAAGAATCATTAACAGAACCAAGAATTTTTTTTGCTTCCCATTCAATTTTATCTTCTTCACCAGAAATATATGGAACTATATTATCTAAAATATCTATACCTGGAGTACCTGGAGAAAACCCAGCACCAGAAATAGCTTGAAGGGTAGTTGTAGTCAAGTATTGTAATGGACCAAATGAGTCAACAAGTGGTTTTAATGGAGCAACAAGACCAGCAGTTGAACAATTTGAAATACAAATAATAAAACCTGGTCTTTTTTTATCATTATTCTTTTTTGATTCTTCAATTTTCTTTTCAATAATTTTTAAATGATCTGAATTACAAATTGGAACAAGAAGTGGAACATCAGGTTCTCTTCTATAATTTTTTGCATTTGAAACAACAACAAGTCCAGCTTCAACAAATTCTTTTTCAATTGGGCCTGCATAATCTGCATCTAAACCAGAAAACACAACATCACAATCTTTAAATGCTTCAAGTGTACATCCACTGACAATCAAATCAGCTGAAGAATCTGGAAGTAACTCAGTTTGTTTCCAAACAACTGCATCTTTATATTTCTTACCAGCTGAACGAGGTGATGCACCAAGGGCAGCAAGTTCAAATTGAGGATGGTTAGAAAGAAGAAGAATAAAACGTTGGCCAACTGAACCAGTGGCACCAAGAACACCTGCCTTTTTAAGAGCCATATCTACTATAAAGTTTAAATATTTAGATGTTTTATTTTCAGTTCAGTTCAGTTTTCACAATTTTTCGAAAAAAAAAGAAGTAAAAGGAAAAAGCGAATCAAATTTCGAATTGAGTCATAGTTGGAAGAGATGGAGATGCTCATCGATTTGCATGTTAAGTCAACTGGATACGGTAAGTGATAGGGTTGCTTATGATAATTATATTTATATAATAGATAGATAAGAAGACAAAATAGAAATAAAAATAAAGGAGAAAATACATTTACTACACAATTAATGAAAAGACTTACTTTTTGCTCAGTGATGATGATGAGAACGAACATTTCTACGATCACCGTCTGTGTAACCTGTTCCAAAGTAAGACCGCCAACCACTGAACCAATGGATATGACGTTTCTTATTGTTTGACTTTTCCGTTTGATGTCTTTGTCTTGATATATCACTATAGTTTTGCTGATAATAATACTTTGGGTGCATATCTGATGGGAAACTATTGTTTAACTTGTTATCTTGTGATACTATTGAAACTGTTTCGTTAGATTCTTCTACAGAAGAGTCTTCCTCATCTTGTTCTTCATTATCATTTTCATTTTCATCTTGATAAATTGAATTATTATTGAAATTATTGATTATTGGATCATCTTCATTATAATTTAATATCATACTTTCAAAGTTGTTGTAGAGAGAGCTATCCCAAGCTGAACTTTCATAACAAGATTTTAAATCAGGAGAGTAACTTTCATTATCATATTCCTCTTCTTCTTTTTCTTTATCCCTTCCTTCCTGTTCTATATATTTTTCTTTGATTTCATTTTCATTACCAAATTCACAATCATCAAATACATCAATTATTGATTCATTTATATTTAAATGTTTAAATGAATTTAATTTTGGTAATTCAATTTTAAATTTTCTATTTGAAGAACCGAAATTTGATGAATTAATAATTTCAGTTTCTTTTAAATCATTAAATCCACCAATTTGTTCATCGCCCATTAATTTTAATGCAATATTTAAAATATGATCCCTTTGACTTGAAAATGATTTTATTGAATTTGATTTATTTAAAATTATTTGGTTTTGGTTTTGGTTTTGGTTTTGTTTTGATTCTTTACTCTTTGTTGAATTAAACATTGTATGTAATGTCAGTGTTGAACATGATTCTTTTGAAACGCTTGTGATTGGAAAATTAGTTGAAGTATTATCATCATCATAATTAATGATTGAAATTGATGAATCATTTTTAAAATTTAATAACTTTGATAAATTC
>JAJLVG010000151.1:1835-11932 GCA_030564585.1 Martiniozyma abietophila
AATGTTGAAAATTAAGTTTAAGGATGAAAACAAAAATAAATAATTTGTAGAGCATATAGATATTTCTTTAATATTTACTGTTATTAAGTCTAGCACAGGCAAGATATTGTCAATATTATGTGACTCCATTGTGGAATCTTTTAAAAATGAAAGAGCTGAAATTATCAACTTTTGTCCATCTTTGGTATAAAAATTGCAAACTTTTAGCTCATTAAGTAGTTTAACCAAATACTCATTATCTTCCAAATCAAATGATTGTGATTTTGAGATAATAACAAAATCGTTATTTTCAAAAGCATTTTCATTCTGTTCATTATACTGGGCGAGTATATTTGATTGGTCTTTCATTAATTTATTCCAGTTAAAACTATCGTCAAATTTATTTCCGATCAACATATATCGATGGATGCAGCTCTGAAGAGTTATTGATTCTATACATTGATGGTGGAGATAATCACAACAACTGAACATAATTTTTCGAGTAATATAGTAAGTGACTTTAGAGTTTTTGTTCATCATCATTTTACTATCAACGTTGATAATGTCTATTAATCTTTGATCAACTTTACCAGTTTGGGAACCGTAATGTAAAGCCAAAATATAAAGAGAAAGTTTGAATGCAGTTTTAATTCTAGTTGTTAGCTGAAGCAGTAATTGAGATGTTTTGACAGCAAAAAATATCTTTGAGGAGTTTAAGGACATTAACCATTGGTAAAACATTGAATCACTTGAAAAACAAATAGATAAATCTTTTGGAGATGGGAGGACTATTTTAGTATCTTCTGAAATTTGTAATTTAGTTATTGCTTCAAGGAGTAAAATAGCTAATTTCACAACATTTTCTTTTATATGATCTTCATAATCAGACTTAAAAGGCCATAATTTTAGAATTTCATCAAATGTTATTACACCAGATGGAGTTTCATGCAAAATTTCCATTGTAATCAATCTATATAATAAAGTGAATTCATCATAAGTTTCATACAGTTTTCCTTTTGCAATTAACCACTCAATAAACTTTGTTTGACTTTTTATTATTTTATCGGAATTTTCCTGATTTGAGGACTGAATAACATTTTGACATAATTTAAACATTGATATACGTTTTTCCAAACTCAAACAAGAGAATTCCTTATTCTGAGAAAGAGAAATATCAATATATCGAAATGCAGTTTCCATGACATTGATTGAATATGAAAAGTGAGTATTAGGTTCTTGATCAATTAAATAATAGGCATCATCATTGGGTCGATTGTGAATACTTTTTATATATTTCTCAAAGAATCCACGAACCTCTGGCCATAGAAGTATATCATCCATCCTTGAATTCTAGTAGCAATAAAGCGACGAATATGTATATAGCAATTAACAATTGTACCTTGATATATAAAAAAGAGTATTAATGTTTTCTCTTTATGAAGTCAATTTAAAATTCTTAACATTTTTTTTTGGATTAACCGCGTTTGTTTACTTTTCAAACTTTTTCACTTGTCTTCACTTCTCTTTTCTTTCTTGCGATAGATATTAAAAAATTGTGTTTAGATTTCCTTTCAGTATCAGGTTCCATAAGTGATTTTTTGTGTTAATTCCAAATGAGTAACAATAAAGTTTTTAAATATCATTCTAATATGAAGAAAATTATATAATTATTTAAAAATTTAGTTAAACAGTTTTATTAGTAAATAATCTACAAATCACCAGGAACTGGGTAACGAGAAACAAAGGCAACAACTTCATCATTTAACTCTTTCACGATTGGATCTTCTGCAGCCAATTGTTTGAAATTGTTCAATTTATCCTTTGGTGTAACACCTTGTTCTTTAGCCTTTAATTCTAATGCAAGTTTAACTGCTCTATCAATATATTCGGCAACTTCTTCAAATTCACCTTCTAAAAATCCTCTTGTAGTCATAGCAGGAGTACCAACTCTTAAACCGGATGGGAATAAAGCAGATTTATCACCTGGAACCGTATTCTTATTGGCAGCAATACTGACCTTTTCAAGAATAGCTTCAACTCTAGCACCATCAATATTTTTGGATCTTAAATCAATAAGAACTAAATGAGTATCAGTACCACCAGAAACAAGTTCAAAACCTCTAGATATCAAGGCATCAGAAAATGCAGATGCATTAGTGACTATATCAGTTTGATATTGTTTAAATTCTGGAGTTTGAGTTTGTTTCAAAGCAACAGAAAGAGCTGAAATTGTATGATTATGTGGACCACCTTGGTGAGCTGGGAAAACAGAAAAATTGATTTTCTTTTCTAATTCATAAGGAATTTCTTTACCCTTTTTAGTAACTTTTCTAATACCCTTTCTAAAGAATATCATTGCACCTCTTGGACCTCTCAATGATTTATGAGTAGTAGTTGTAACAATATCAGAATATGGGAAAGGAGAGTCAGTAACATTTGCAGAAACTAAACCTGAAATATGTGCCATATCAGATAACAAGTAAGCACCAACTTTATCAGCAATAGCTCTCATTCTCTTATAATCAATAATTCTTGGATAAGCAGAAGCACCTGCAACAATAACTTTTGGTCTAAACAAGAGTGCATTCTTTTCTAAAGTGTCATAATCAATTATACCAGTCTTTTCATCTAATCTATATGGCATAGTTTGAAAATATTTAGAAATATAAGAAATCTTAGTAGTTGGAGTTTGATAACCGTGAGATAAATGACCACCATGTGGTAAATCAAGACCCATTAATCTATCACCAACTTCCATGACTGCTGAATAAGCATATAAATTAGCAGGTGCACCAGAAAGAGATTGAACATTAACTCCCCATTTTTCAGGATCTAAACCAAAACATTCAAGGGCTCTCTTTTGACAAAGAGATTCTGCCATGTCAATAAATTCATTACCACCATAATATCTTTCACCAGGATAACCTTCAGAATATTTATTTTGCATTTCTGATCCTAAAAGGTCCATAACAGCTTTAGAAGTAAAGTTTTCAGATGGGATCAAAGTAATGGAATTTCTTTGTCTTTCCTTTTCTAATTGAAGAATTTTATACATTTCAGGATCAATTTCTTTAACAGATTTTGAAATCAAAGCTTGGGCAGCAGGTTCAATTGCATAATTACGCTGTTTAATGATAATAAGAAAATGTCAGTAAAAGACTGTCCCCATGATTCAAACCACGGAAATGAAAAATATAAAACAGATAAAAAAAAGAAAAAAAACATACTTTAAAGGAAGCAGCTGCAAACTTTTTAGAAGCAGCTCTATTAATGATAGTTCTAAGCATGATAATTGGTAAGATTTAATTACTTGTTAATGATGAAATGATTCATTCTTTATTTTTCTTACAAAATTTCTTTCTCGATTTTTCTCTGGAGAAAAAATAATTTTCCATTCATCATGACTAAAAAACTGAATTCAACATCATTTATAATACTATATTATATGATTATTTTGTGAAGTCAGAAGTATAATATATAATCACATAAAACATATGTGTGAATATCAAAGTTTGTGAATAAGGGGGACTCTTTATACTCATTTTATTAATAAAAGTAGTTATCCTTCAGAACCTAAGCATGTGTACCGATGTTTTGAGTCATTCATTCTTTACGTTTAATATGTATTAGTGCATAGTAATGATAATAAACTGAAATCCACTGTACATTTAATTGACCAGGGGAATTGTTTAGTAGGTTTTCAGTAGTTGCCCGTACAAATAAGTATCATGATGACAGATAATTGTACAATTGAGACATCTGATACTGAACATGATGATGGGTTTCCCATTGATATTGAAATCGATAATGAAATGAATAATTGTATAAAAATGAAGAAATTGCATAATATACAGACGAATACCAAAGCGATATTTCCTTGTAATAATTCTTCAGATTTTAACGTGGATATATCTGACACTATTAAAAGTCATTCTTCTGATAGAATCAATCGAATGTTTAAACCATTAACTCCAAGACCAGAACTTACAAGCAGTGAAATATCACGAATAATAAGATCATTAAACTATTCTTCAAATGATAAATCTTCGATGAATTCAAAAGGAAGGACAATGTTATCAAATGATTCATCTTTATCATCAAATAAATCAAACTCATCCTTCTCACCCCCATTCTCATCATCATCAAGAATGATTAATCGAAATAAACAGATTAGAGCATTACAATTGAGAAACAGTCGTAGGGAAATGAATATCAATAAAACAAGAGGAGATATGATGGGATTTTTATTCGAAAGAGAACAGATCAATTCAGAAGGTATTCTGGCAAAGGAAGCTGAAAGGCAGTACCAATTTTTAGTTGATCAGATATTCAATGAACAGGAATATGATGCAGATTGTGATGACAACTATGAATATGAATATAATAAACAAAACATATCTAAGTTATATGATAATGAAAGTAAGGAAGATGAAACTGAAGATGAAAAAGAACAAAAATTGAGACAAGTAGAAGATGAGCTAGAAGAAATGTTGAAAGTAGAACAGCAGGAGTTAGAAGCAATGTTGAGTGAACTAGAGATTATATAATATCTTATCTTGTTTCAATATGAATTCAAACTTTTTATAATATTTATTAAAGATATATACTTCTTTCTCTCTCTTTTTGTATAGTAAATATACAACGCGTACATATTTTATTTATTTCCCTTTCAATTAGCTCTCTTTTCTCGTGAGTATGTATGATTTGTAAAGAAGAACACAAATAATATAAGATTAATACACTTTTAACAAAATGTCTGATTGGGAAAATGACATGTACAATGATTCTGAAGATGAAATATCTTTTGAAGAGGATAATGATGAAATGGATGATGGCGAAATTCAAAATGAAAATGAAGAAGAAAATTCACCTCAATTTGAATCATGGTACTTCCAAGGTAAAAACTATAAAGAAGAGGAAAAATATAATGATGCCATAGAAATCTTTGGTAAAATAATATCATTTAAAGATGATATAAACTTTAGTTCAGATGAGTATATTTTCAAAGCAATTAAACAATCTATAAAGGTTTCTAATTTGAATTCTGATTACGATAAGATTAT
Organism: Martiniozyma abietophila; assembly: GCA_030564585.1. Taxonomy (NCBI): domain Eukaryota; kingdom Fungi; phylum Ascomycota; class Pichiomycetes; order Pichiales; family Pichiaceae; genus Martiniozyma; species Martiniozyma abietophila. The sequence continues at coordinate 6,878 of JAJLVG010000151.1, forward strand.
CGAATTACTTGATATACTATTCATTGAACTTCCAAAAGTAGATAGAAATTATGGTAATATGAGTCTTTTTAAAATTTTAACAAGGTTTGATCGAAAAGGTTACCCAATTGCATTCCAAAAGGAATTTTATCAAAAATTTTCAAATTATCTGAAAGGTGTATCAACCAATGATTCATCTCTAAAAAAGTTAACACATAAAGTTGTTATGGGTATAGTAAAAGTTTATATAGCAGAAAAAAAATTGGATGAATCTCTTAAACTTTTGAGTGAACTTGAAAATGTTTTAACTAAATCAGATGATCCAGAATCATTAAATAGTACGTACATTTTAGATATAATTGCCAATCAAATGCTTATATTCATGGATTTTAAGAATAATTTAATAGAATTGAATAGACTATTTAATATTGCTAAACAACACATGTCTGGTATTCCTCATTCAAAAATTGTTGGAATTGTTAATGAAGCAGGTGGATTAATTTCAATGAATGTTCATGAATACTCTGATGCTAACAATTATTTTCAAAATTCATTCAAAGGGTTTAATGATTGTGGTGATCAAAGAAGAGTTGAAGTATTAATAAAATACATAGTAAGTTCATTATTGAGTAGATCTCATATTAATCCATTTGAATCAAGTGATTTCCATGGATTTTTAAAATTTGAATCAATTGAAATTTTAATTGAAATATATAATGCAATTCAAAAAACTGATATTGATACTTTTAATGAATTAATAGTTCAAGATAAAACTTTAAAACTTTTAGAAAATAATCAATTTTTGAAACAGTTTTTTCCTCAACTAACAGAATTAATTAGACTTGATTATATATCAGAATATGTTCCTTATTTTAAGAGGCTAACTTTAAAAAGGTTAAGTGACAAACTTAAAATATCAGAACAAGAAATTGAAATACTTTTATTAAAACAAAATAATATGGGTTACCTAAAGAATATAAAGATTGATTTTATTGATAATTTTATTGAATACGAAGAAACAAAATTTCCCGATTCAATAATATCTGAGTCAATATCAGCTTCTGAATTTTTAGTGAACTTAGAATTACTGAAACAATCAGAATTTAAACAATTCAAATTAGATGAAGTTTTCTTGAATACAGATGAAAAAAAGAATTTTAAAATTGATTTACCAAACATCAATTACAATTATATTTTAGACTTGAAAAGAAAGGTATCTGTTGATGAAATATCTTATGATACATTTTATTCTTTTAAAACTTCATGTCAAATGTTATCTCAAATATACAGTCCTGCTTTTAATCATTATCAATTTACAACTAGTAAAGGATCTTTAAATCAAAAAATCAATGAATATATATCATGCATGAAAAGTTCGATATCTAAAAAAAACAATAGATCATTAAATTTGATTGCAAAATCTAAACAAGAACAAATTTTAAAAGAACATCAAAAATTATATGGGTTAGATAGTCTAATAAATAATGATCTCAACATAATTTCGAAAACTTTACCAAATGATCCATATGTTCCAGAAGTTGTTCAAAATACTTTAATGGGTACTTTAGATCCTCCATCTAATCCTGATATTAATGAAGATGATCTTTTATCTAATAAGGATAAAAAACTTAAAAAATTTGAAATTATTTTTGATATTGCAGAAATGATGAGTAATTTTAATATCAATACTCAATTGAAATCAAATAAAATAACAGTTTCAAGTGAAACTAAAAAGCAAGGTAATAAAAAGAATAATAATTATATTGATGGTAACAAAATTTTTAGAATATCAAATAGAAAAAAGAATATTCGTGGGATTCTGATTAAACAAAATAAAATGCAAGAAAATGAAAAAGGAAATGATAATAATAATGATGATGAAGAAGACAATAATGATGATGATGATGAAGAAGAAGAAGAAGAAGAAGAAGAAGAAGAAGAAGAATATGATGATGATAATGATGAAGATCCTGATGAAAGTGCTTTGGAAGAAAATACACTTTTGGATGTTTATGATGAAAGAGAGAGGGATGCCTCGTCAACCCCTGTCATTGAATTTCGAAATGAGACTAATTTCAGTGGATTTAATAGAAGGACGAGATATTTACGCAGTAGACTTGATGATGATAATTACGAAGACTCTGATTCAATATAATAGTTTTATAACTCTTCTATTTTGTAATATTACTCTAATGATTGAGATGAGCGAGCTGAGAATTTATGGCTTTCGAGGCTGTGCAAAAAAAAATTAAATGAGTGAAAACTTTTATAAAATAAATATGAAATAAAAAGCTGTTTAATATCATTTCTGTTTTGCAAATTTAACAAGAATTAATACCAATATGGGTTTAAACAAACAAACAAAGACATATAAAAGAAAGGGGAAGCAAAACAATACTAGAGAAGTTGCCCCTGAAATCACATCAGACAATGTTGCAAGGAATGTTCTTCAAAATCAACCAAATCTTACTCCTAAATCAAAGAAAACTCTACAAGGGAAGCAATTAAAAAAGCATTTAAGAACATCACAACTTTATGGAAATAAAAAGCAACCAAAGGTGTATACTGAAAAGGAACTTGATATTCCAGTCCTTAATAAAGCAATTTTACCTGGTGTTATCAAAATTAAAGGTAAGAAAGGTAAAAAATTTATTCCAGATAATGATGATTTGACATTAAATCGTTTAATTAAACAAATTAATGATGATAGAGATTTAATTAATGAATCAAAACTTGAAAAGAGTAAAAGATTAGAAGAAATTAGACAATTAAGAAGACAAGAAATGGAAAGAAAAGATGATGAGAAGAAAGGTAAACTTGAAGATATGAAATCTGATATTAAAAAGAAAGCTAATATTGCAAGAACGACAAGAAGAAAGAATGCTAGAGAGACTAAGAAGATCATAGAAAAGGAAGCTTCACATGTAGTTAAAAAGAAAAACGTTTCTTTCGCATGATAAATGTGTAAATTATATATATATCATTAATAATAACATTAATTAAAAAAAAGGGGGTATGTAAAGTTTAATTTGTAAGTAATTAAATAAGTAATTTGTCTTTGTTGAACCTTTAAATCTTAATAATGAATCATTTCACTTTATTTTGTTCTTCCAAAGGAATTATCGGAATGTTATATTTTGTAAGGTCTAATGCAGCAAATTCATTAAACAATGTTTGATTTGCTCCACTTGAAATTTTTGATTTCCAATTTTTCCCTTGTTCAAATCCATTCCTTTTATGTTTAAAATCATCATAAGCTTCCTGAGTTAGTTCTTTTGTAGTTTCTACAAATGGACCCATTTGAACAATATCTTGATCTAAGATTTCTCCCGAAGCAATGATAAACTTAGTTTCACGCTCAGCAAGCTCAGGGACAACTCCTTTAATCAAATTTCCTTGTTGGTTAAAGAAAATAGAATGATGTGAAACTATTTTGGTTCCATTAATTTCTATTTCACCATTTAAAACATATAAAAAACAATTAAAGTTATCTTTCACATGTTGCTCAAAAGATCCACCAGGTTGAATTGTATATAAATAAAATTCAACTGGATCGTATGTTAACTCTGCACTTGATTTGACTCCATATGAATTTCCTGCAATGACTTTAACATCAACTTTATCATTTGGTGTTGCAACTGGAATTCCTTCTGTTCTTAAATCTCGATATCTTGGTTCAGCTTGTTTTAAATCTTTTGGTAAATCCACCCATAATTGAATACCTTCAATATTTGATCCATCATCTGAGTATGGGATTTCAGAATGTATTATACCTCTACCAGCAGTCATGAATTGTAGATCACCAGGTCTGAGAACTCCTGAACTACCCAAAAAATCTTGATGAAGTAAATAGTTATGAACCATAAGAGTAATTATTTCTTGACCTCTATGCGGATGATCAAGGAATCCACCATTTGCTGGAGAATTGAAATGGTCTAATAATAAAAAAGGAGAAAAGTTTTTCATTCCTTTAATCCCAATAGACCTTTTCAACTTCATACCAATTCCTTCTTCCTTTTCAACAGCACGGATCACTTTCCAAATAGTTTTTAGATTTGTAGTCATATTTATATAACCTTTATTTTTTTTTCTTAGACATTATACTATGTTGAATGAAATAAAAGGAGGGAATCAACCATATTTATAACATTCAAAAATAATATATTATATAAAGATCGTATATATTCAATTTTCATATTCAATTAATTAACTAGAAATACTCATGAGATACATTTACTAATCTGATCATTTACAAAATGTAACTAGATCTGTTTGATGATTTAATATTTTTAACTGTATGAACTGACCACGCCCAGTCCGGGTGACGCCGATATTTATTATATTTTTAGCTCAACTATAATATTATATTACCATTTTAATCTGAACAAATTATAATTAAAGCATAGCAGACAGTTAAAGACATATCCCATTAAATTATATTATATTATATTTTATTTACAAATTTAATGAAAATGCAATGAGCACTGCTGTGTTACCCGGACTTGCGAGCGCGAGAATTTAAACATGATGAAATGTGCTGCTTTTAGCAGCTTATCTTATTGTAATGGTAGTATTAAAAACACAAGTGTTAAATATGAAGACATCAACATCTACATTGACGCTTGCTACAACCGTGGCTACCTTGTTTGGTATTGTTCATGCATCCTTTCAAAACTCAGCTCCATTGTTAGTTGCCTCTTCTCAAATCTCACAAAATGATGCAAAGTACATTGAAACATCTTTAAATGCTAATAAGATAATTGAACAATTAACTTATTCAATTTGTGATTCACAAGAATCATTTGATTATTATTCAAATAAAATTCTTTATTTAAAGATTCATGGTTTTAATTCTGATGATTTAAATTCTGATTTCATGAAATATTTTGAATCCAATGAAAAGTTACAAATTCTTTCAAATCATGTTGTTTATGATAATAAAGATACAAAATCATTTACAATTTCAGAATCATGTGGTTTATTAAATACTTTTGATACAAAATATTCATCATCTGATGAAGAATGGATTGAAGAATTAATAAAATCAAAATCAAATGTAAATATTGTGGAATTATA
>JAJLVG010000154.1:2248-14385 GCA_030564585.1 Martiniozyma abietophila
AAAGAACCACTTATTAGCCTTGAACATTAACAAGTCCCCGCAAGAAAACATTTCATTTAATAAGGTAAATTGACTTACCTAATGATAAAAGATGTTTGAACTGCCTGTCATAAATTATGGAACATATAACCAAAACCAAAAAAAATCATTGGTTAATAAGAATAATTGTCCAACTGCTCAAAAATCCTGAAATAATCAAAAAAACCAATTACATGCAAGTGATTTTTAATGAAAAGAAATGTGTATGATAATAAGAACTTTTGTTTTGTCTTAAGAAAAGTTAAACGAGATGGTTCTATTTACTCACTGATCTATAGTTTAAGTTTATAAAAATTTATAATAAGTCACTCAAGTAATAATCCTTCGAAACCTGTAATCGATCAAATTTGAATTATAACCTTGTTAAACTTATTCTTCATATTTCATTTTTAATTTATTCAAAATTATGGGAATTTCACTACTAGAAAGGAAATACATTTTGTTTCCTTTACTTTCAAATGGTTTTTAAAGAAAGGACATTTACCATCCATCCCTCCTCATCCTCACTTACCTATTGATAGCAGATAAGATGAACACAATATAGTAAAAATTAACTACAAAAGAAACAGGAATGCAAATTTTAATAAGGAAAAGATACATTTTCCAGGCTGTGCAGATAAAAATTTAAAAAATAAAAATAAATTTTTCATTTTAAAAAAGAAAATTTAAAAAAAAAAATTCTGTTTTGTCTTTTTAATTGTTAGTTGTTTAAAGTAATTTATCACCTTTAAAGATGGCTCCAATTGACCATGAGACTTTAAAAGATATTAAAAATAAACATAAGAGACAACAACTGTTTTCTAAACTTAAAGATGACCAAAATAAGACGCGTCATAAAGAAAGAAAGGCGAGAGCTAAAGAAGAACAAGCAAATCCTGATTTAAAAGAAAAGAGACTTGCGGAAAATGTTCCAGAAACAATCGATTCTAAGCGTGTTTATGATGAAACTGTTAATGTTGAGATAGAAGGTGAAGATAATTTTGATGCTTACTTTAAAGAAGGTGTTGAACCAAAAGTTTTAATTACAACAAATGCAAATGCAAAGAAACCAGCTTATCAATTTGCTGCAATGTTAGTTGAAATCTTTCCAAATTCTCAATTTGTTAAAAGAAAGAGAAAATATACTATTCAAGATATGGCAGAATATTGTGCAAATAGAGATTTCACGGATTTAATCGTGATAAATGAAGATAAAAAAGTTGTCAATGGGATATCATTTATTCATTTACCAGAAGGTCCATCATTTTATTTTTCTATTTCATCTTTAGTTGAAAGGAAAAGAATAACGGGTCATGGTAATCCAACAGGTCATATTCCTGAATTGATCCTTAATAATTTTACAACAAGATTAGGTCAATCAATTGGTCGTTTATTTCAATCTTTATTTCCTCATAAACCTGAGTTTCAAGGTAGACAAGTAATCACACTACATAATCAAAGAGATTTCATCTTTTTTAGAATGCATCGTTACATATTTAGGAATGAAGAGAAAGTTGGTTTACAAGAATTAGGTCCTCAATTCACTTTCAAGTTAAGAAGAGTTCAAAAAGGAATTAGAAAGGAAGTGGATTGGGAATATAAGACAGAATTGGAAAAAGACAAAAGAAAGTTTTATCTTTGATAACCTTTTACATTCATATTTAATTCGTATTTTTTTTCTTTTAAGATCTTAAATCTTTTTTTAAAATGTGTGTACCACATATAACACAAAGCGATATATACATTTATATTTATAAATGAATTATAATAATAATAACAGAAAACAATTTAACTTTTTTAATATAAATTGAATAATAATTTTGTCATTTTAATCTCGTTTGTTTTCTATTTTTTCAAATAAATCTCTGGCAATTTTAATATCTTCAAGAATTAAATTTTCATTATCAATTTCATATGATAGATTTTTTGTTTTGGAGTTATCCATTATAATCATAATGTAAATATTTGAAGTTAAAACGTCTAAATAAATTGATGAGTTTTTACCATGCAGAATTAATTTTGTAAAATTCGATCTAATTTTATTAACACTTTGTTTGTACGTTTTAATTATATTTGAGATCTTTTCAAACCTTTTTGGATCTAAACCATCTAAAGATGTCTGTATATCTGAATTTATTTCACTTTTAGAACCATTCATCGAAGAAATAACTAAAAATGTTGTCTTTTCAAATAATATAATTTCCCTTGCATTAAGAACTTGATTAAGTTTAGCTAAATGTTGTTCATATACACCAACATTTGGAATCAATGTGCAAACAATGGAAGACCATGCTTTATATAAACTCTCATCCCAAATCGATGTTGCAAATCCCGCAATATTAAAACCAAATTCATCATATGCAATAGTTTTTAAATTATTAAACATCATTTCAAATAATTCATGTCTTTTATTTATTTGAACTAAATCTATTTTATGAATAAGTATAAATATCTTTACATTAGGAGAATATTTTCTTAAATTTGATAAAACTCTTTTAAATGTATCAATATCTTTTGAAACTTGTTTACTTTCAACATCAAAAACATGAATTAAAACTTCTGCTTTTTTAAATATATTATTTCCATTTCCTGATTCATTTGAATCTCCATCTCCTGCATTATTCAAAAAATTTTCCATGAATATATCTTGACCACCACAATCCCAAAGATTAAGTGTCATATTGTTTAAAAATCTTAAATTTGAGTGTTCAACATCAATTGTTGCTCCAAGTCTTCTAGTATCAAAAGCAGAATAATTTGAAAAGATGATAGATCTCATAGAAGATTTACCAGATCCTGAACGGCCCATAAGAAGTAGCTTCTTACCAGTTGACATCTTTAAATTACTTTCAATTTATATTCAATATAAAGTAATGTAATGTTTCTATTTTCATGTGATAAATAAGGTTTTTTTGAATAAATATTCAATTTTCGCTGACAAAATCGTTATGCAGAGAGAAAAGAGAGATTTCGGCATATAAAATTAAAAAATACAAGAAGAAGAAAAGAAGAAGGAAAGTAAAGAACAAATGCCATTGGATGAGGTGGTGACTAAAGGAGAAAGTGGTGGTAGAGAATTGAGAGATTATGAGAGGTATTTCTTTTTGAGAAATCATCTAGGTTATTATGATAATTTTAGAGTAGCTGTTGAGTGGTCTCAAAGTCTTGATGAAGAAACAATTTTTAAAGCATTGAGTTTTATGTGTTATAAATATAGTAACTTAGTTACAAATGTGTTTGAAACTAATAATACAAAAGATGATTTTAATTATAAAATGGAAATTGTTGATGGTTTCAAATTATGCGATGTTTTAACAATTATAAATGATGATAACATAACTTTACAAAATGTAATGGATGATATTGGCATTGAAAAGAGATTCAAATATATGAATCAAAAGCCACTTTGGGGTCTTACTTTACTTAATGGGAATAAATTAATTTATTATTCAGATCATTTACTTTTTGATGGTACATCAGCTTTGAATTTTCATAAAAGGTTTATCGATGCATTAGACTTATATGAAACAAATAGTGCTATTGATGAATATAAAGGTTTATCATCTATTTTATTTGATAAATCAAGGGCATCTTCAAACTTGAAAGTATATCTTCCACCTGATTTAGTTAATGATAATTATGCTCCATCTTGGTCATTCATGTTATACACTATTGGAACGGTTTTAACACCAAAATGGGTTTCAAATTGGGTCAAATATATTTTCAGTAAAAATCCATATAGTAATTTACTTAAATATGAATCATTTCCAACTCCTTCAAAAGATTCAAATTCATGTGAGATTATTAATATACCTTCTGAAAGATTAAATATATTATTAAATATGTGCCGTGAAAACAATGTTAAATTAACTTCATTGATTGTTTTTTCATGTCAGTTAGCTTTAAAAGATATTCTTAGAGATTATGATACATCAACATGTATTCCAACAAATGGTAGACCTTTGATAAATATAGAAAAAGCATTGAAATTAGATCCAAACTTTTCAACAGATTTTGGACTTCATATGGGTAGTATTGATTTTGAGATGCCAAGTTTTAATAAACTTTGTTTAAATAATGAAATTAATTGGAATATTGTTAAACAAATTCAAAATTTTATAAATAATGGAATATCAACTCAATTTTATATATTGGGATTATTCAAATTAATTGATCAACGTAAATTTTTGGAAGAACAACAAATTAGTATTGAAAAAGGTAATGAAAGTTTTGCAACTTTAGAAGTATCAAATTTAGGTTATATAAAAGCTGAAACTAATGATGGAAATATTAAAATTATTAATTCTTGGTTTGATCAAGGTAGTGGTAGAACATTATTTCTTTGTAACATTTCTAGTGGAGAAAATGGGATGAATTTATCTTTAAGATGTTTTAAAACTGAATGGTTACATGAATTTTCTCAAAAGGTTGAATCTATATTGAATAATTTATTATAATTATGTTAACATTTCAATATTGTATTCAAGATTTGAAAATTATTTAATTTTATATATGTATATTTTCAAAATATAAAACATTAAACCATTAAACACATGATAAAAAAAACAATATAAAAAGTACAAAAGACAACACAAAAAGTAGAAGAAAATAATAAAATCATTTTTTTCCTCCCTTGATCAAAAAACCCCATTGAAAGCAATAAAAGAAAAACAAAAATATATATATAGTATAGTAATAACACAAACATCAGAAAACCGTCAATAAAACCCAATAAAAACATATTATATATTCACATTAGTTATCATAACCATTTTAGTTTAGAAGACTTTTCACAGAAATACATGTATCATGTTTTCCTCTGCCTAAAAGGGGAGGTAAGTTTATCTGTTTTAAGCTAGCATGTTCAATAGAAAGTGGAAGTATATGCTCTATGGTTATATAATCATGATAAGGTTTTAGTTTAGGAGAAGAAATTGGTGACTCATTATCACTTGAATGCGGAGATGACATTTCAGGTTGACTTGGAGAATTTGGGGTATCAATATTAGTCTTTGACATTTCAGATAAAATGTAAGCAGCAACTTTCTCTTCAGTTTTTGAACAATTTCTAGTAATTTTTAAGTTATTACATGGTTCAACATCTGGATAAATACATTTTAAATCATTTCGAAGACATCCTGAACAAGAAGGTTTCTTTTCATCACATTTCTTCTTACGTTTGCGACAACAGAGACAACCTGTTTTTGTTCTTGTAATTTTCTTTCTTTCTTTTATAACTTTTGCTGTTGTTGTTGTTGTTGTTGTTATTGGTTTCATGATTGGCCTACTATTTATATTAGGAGAAGTAGAAAAAGTAGCAATCGAGGCAGGCCTATTCATAGGTGCCGAAAGTTTAATAATTTGTTGATACTGACGATAATTAGACATAACGATCAAATTCAAATGTTAAATGAAAAGAGTTTTAATTTAATAAAATGTTCAAAAGTTTTGAAAATTAAAATTAAATTAAATTACAAATTGTGAAAATTTTGACACATAAAAACTTAAATGATCACTCCGTCCGGAGAGAGTTGTTTTAAGATATTTTTTAAGGATGGAAAGGACCGCGTTGCCCTTTTTGGAATTATTCATGTCACTTTTTGGTATAAATTTCGCATTTTATTTCCGTTTATAAACAACTTCGCATATTTACCCCCATTTTCAATCAATTCCTGTTTATGGAAGGTCGTGTGAGTCAATCCTCGCGGAAAGCTACTCAAAATGGAAACATTTCCGTTTTGAGATTAATATTTCTTTTATTTTTCTAAATTACGGCCATTAATGGAAATATTCAAAAAAATTTGAAAATTTTATAATATCTTACGTAATGATATTCTTTGTAACAAAATTTATTATTATTATATATATTATTCACTTACTGAAACATCATTGTATGGTCGTAAAAACAAAAGATTATAATATATATATATCTAACTTATAATAAAACTTAACAAAATAAAACAAAACAAAACGAAATAAAATAAAATAAAATAAAATAAAATAAAATAAGCTCAACGTAAACACAACAAGAAATGTTAATATCATGAAGACGCTAATTCCGTGAAATATTGTCTTAAAATTAAAGATAGCATTTCAGGAAGCTCATTAACATTATGAACAACAACATAAAACTCAAATGGGAATGTGTCTAAATATTTTTTAACTTCTAGTTTCATCTTCCCATTTAAATCTGTAGCATAATTGACTTGACTCATGTCCATAATAGATTCTTGATTATTCAATCCATCAATAATAACAAACACAACCATAACTTTTTCTTCTCTAGCTTTTCTAACTAACCTTTGAATAGTTTCATGGTCTTCACAGACTCCATCAGATAAGATAATTTCTAATTGCCATAAATCTGAATCTCCAGATGATCTAGCATCGTTAAAAACTGATAATGATTTGGAAATTAACTTACGAACATCCGTTCTAGTATCTTGGAAATCAAAATTTCTAAAAACATTGACACCTGCATCTGAACTAAACTGCTTTTCAAATGGATGAACAACATCAGCTTCTTGACCAAATTTCATAACTGATAATTGACCAGATTCAAGTTGAGTTAAAGCTTTAGAAACAAGGGCTATACTTTGAAAAGCAATGTCAACTGCTTTAGATTCTGCCATTGATTTTGAATCATCAACCGAAATCATAATTTGATATTGTCTTTTACTAGGTTTATTCCTTCTCATCCAAATTTTATCTTTTCTAAATTGAGAAGCAATATAAGGAATGATACGTTTCATATTCAACCTTTTACCTGTTTTATAATCACCTTTCATCTTTGTAGATAATGTTGGTTCTAAAATTAATCTCAATTGTTCACATAATGATGATGTTAATTCTCTAGTTGCTTGATCGGCATTATTCCATAACCCTTCGGCTTCTTCGTATGTTCTTAATTGGTGATCATTGCTAATTTTTTCATCAACATTAATAATACCTTCTAATTCTTCATTTTCAGATTCTTCATCATCAAATTCAAGTTGCATATTAGTATCAAAACTATCATCTTTATCTTTATTTGTATCTCCCATAAAAGCAGATTTTTTTTCACCTCCAAAATCATCATGATTTTCTTCATTGTCCATCATATCGACATCTTCTTCTTCTTGATTTTCAGTTTCAGGTAAAGATTCTTCGTTGTTCAGAGTTTTTCTTCTTCTTCTTTCTTAACGTCATCTCTACCATCATTATCATCATCAATAGCCATGTCCTCATTGATTGACTGAATTTGATCTTTATTAGCAGCGCCAAGGGCTTGGGTTTCAGTTTTAGCACTATCACCTTCAAGATGTTGAAATTCATCAGGTTTTTCATTTGCTTGTTGATCAACCATATCATCATCAGTGGCTTCTTTAATTTCTTGTCTACGTCTATGGAATTCTTTAAGGGAATCACCAAGTTGCTTCATTGCTTCTGATGCTTTGTCTCTTGATTCTTCATTTGTATCTGTAGTTTGTTCTTCTGCTTCCTCTTGCTTATCAGTTGCCTCTTCTTGCTGTTGGAAATCAGCACTTCCACCGCTAGCACCCACATTTTGATCCTCTTCGTTAGCATCTGCATCGGCACCTTCGGATTTTGAACCAGATGTTTGTTGAACAGCTGCTTCATCATCAATATCATCATTATTTCCGGCTTCTGTCCCATCTAAACCTTCAATATCATTATCAGCTTTATTTTCGTCAGTAGGTTCTTCATTCTTGTCACCATCAGCATCCATAAGCTCATCGTCACTTATCTCTTTACCTTCTTCTTCATTCAACTCAGTTTCGTCATCGTAATTCCCATCTTCTTCACCTTTTTCTTCATCTTCTCCTTCATTTTCTTCACGTTCATCGTCACTAGCAGCTGGCTCACCTTCCACTTCTTTTTCTTCACCATCATCTTCTTGATCTTTATCCATTTCAACTTCTTGGTTTTCAACATCATCAATATCCATTTGATCTTCATCGTCCAAATTATCTTCAAAATTATCTTCATCTTCATCATTTACATCTGATTCATCGACATCGTCAAGATTGATATCTTCAGGAAGTTCTAAAGCATCACCTTGCTCGGCATACTCATCAAATTTTTCTTCTTCGTCATTCTTAATTTCGTCATCTTGTTGACCAACATCTTCTTCTTCTTCGGCGTCGTCGTCATTTTCACGTTCTTCCTTTGAATCATCCATTGGTTCACCGTCCTTTTCATCTTTTTGATCATCGTTTTTATCATTTGACTTTTCATCTTCATCTTCAGCTGCTTGCATGTCATCGTTTTCATTGCTGTTATCTGGCATTTTATCAGACTCCTTTTCTTTCGAATTGGACTCAGCTTCTTCATCCCACATCTTTTCATCAATAGCATTCGGATCGTTATTATCTAAATCATCAATTTCTTCATCTAATTCTTCTTCCTCCTCTTCTTTTTCTTGATTTTGATCTTCATCATCTTGATCTTCTTCAGGCGCATTTTCTAATTTACCCGCCATGTCACCCTCAATATCAACTGCATCATCATCTTCTTCTTCTTCTTCATTCTTTTCCTTTTCTTCTTCATTTGGTTGTTGGGCATGCTCTGATAAATCCTCATCATCTTCAACATCCTTCGAATTATTAGTTTCACCATCACCATCACCTAAACCAGTTCCATCTTGCAATTTATCTGAATTCTTTTCTTCGCTCGGTGGTTCTGGTTGACAGAAACCTTTGGTTGAAAGAGTATAAAGGATTGAAGATAATTCAAATGTACCTTTTGAAATGTCAATGTAATTATCTCTAAGTTTAATTTCAATGGTACTGACCAAATTAATATAGTGATGAATAATTGGTAAAGTGTGTTCAATTAAAGCAGACGCAACTGTAGATTCTCTCTGTGTGAATTCAATGGATTTCATCATATTGATACAACCAGTGAATCTTTTGAGTATTTGATTTGGATGTAAAAGCTCAAAATACTTCATCAAATGCTTTTGTGAAGTAACAAGCCAGTTCTTATCCGAATCATCAGAAATTTGTGCTTCTTTGAATTCCGTTTGGTATTTATGAATCTTTTGAACGACCATCAAAATAGAATTGAAAAGAGAACGGAAAGAGCTTTCTAAATCTGTCAATGTTGCTAAATTATTATCTGACTTTTCTGAAACAACTGTGAAATCAAAATGATTTGCCTCACACCAGTCCAAGACATAATCGGCAACAAAAGAGAATGTTGAGTTATTTTGCTTCCAAGCAGAAAGCTCTGCAATCATCTTATTGTAGATATCAATCACTAAAGTAGCTAATTTAGCATCATTGGTACTGTATACGTTCTTTTTTGTAAGAGCCAACTCTTTCAAAGAGTTCTTAGCATTGACAAAAGGTAACATCGAAACATTTTGAGGAACAAAAGACAAACCATCAGTTAAAACTGAAATTGAATGTTCCAAAACAATCGGACCCCAGTGTAAAAGATCCTCAATTTGCTTCTCAAGTAGTGAGACAGTATTGGATCTAGAAACAGGAAGGATTCTATTATCAACATTGTATACTAAACAATCAAGCTCGTGTGTATACTGCTTTAAGGTATTGCTGAAGGTGTCGCATTTGACCAACACTGATCTATTGGCAACTAAACTAAATAATAAATGTTCGGTGGCAGCCAAACATTTTTGTGCATCAACTGGGGGGATATCTGGATGAACTTCAGAAATTGCAGCTCTTAACCTTGGAAGTAAATCTAACATTCTATAAAAATAAGAATCAGAACCTTCAAAATCAGTGTTCTTCAAAGATTTTGAAGATGCTAAAATAGCAGTAACTGATGACAATGCCTTTCCAACATCTTTCGTCAATTTTAGTTTAATTCCCATGTTTTTCAACTCACGGAGAACATCACTTAATAGTTTATGTTTTTCATTCTTCAAAGAAGCAATTAATTTCTTTTGTTCTTTCTTATAATCATTAGGAGTTTCTTTTCTCAAGTTCTCGGCTTGACCGATTATTTCTTTGGCGTACTCATGTAGACTAGAAATTTCCTCTTTCGAAATATCACCAATATAAATGTTTAAATTGTGTTCAACTTGACTGATGTTATTCAATCTAGAAGGTCTAGTTTTCCATGTTTCAATTTCTTCACATAATGAAACAACTTCTCTCATATCATTCAATGAAACATCCAATAAATTGAGATCTTTTCCAATTATTATAGGCTTCGCCGATAAAGCTAAACCAGTTTCAATAATTGGCTTAACTGGCTGTAATAAGAAATCTCTGTATTTATGAATAACCCTATAAAGCTTTTGATGAGAACGACGAGAACTTTGCTTTAAGGCATCCACGTTGATATCTTTCCAACTTGCCAATAAAATAATTTCATTCACTTTCTTTTCAAGGGTAGACTTAATTTTAGAGATTCCGTCATTGATTTGAGATGTAAACATAGAGTAAAATTCTATGACGTTATTCAATGTATCTGAAATTGAAGATTTAGACAACTCATGAATATGTTTTGTGAATGCTCTCAATATATTTATTCTATGGCCAAATTCCCCATAGGTAGCTTGGGATAAGAATACGTTGATAGCAGACACCACCTTTATTTCAAAATCATCATCATCAAGTTCATGATCCAAATGAGGAAGAATTATAACTTCAAATAAGTGAAACCACCATTTTCCAATACTTTTTTCCACCTTTTTCTCCTCGTTAATGAAAACTTGTTTCCAAGATGATAGCTCTAATTTTCTCCAGGACACAATAAGTGATGAAACTGAAGCATAATGATCTTTTAATGAAACGCCTGAATGAGCATATTTTTCCCATTCCGCAATGAACGTGAAAATTTGTTCCACCTTCGAGAGTAGACGGAAAATTGGTGTACTAGCTGGATATTGTAAAAATTCTTGACATATTCTGAAAAGTTCTAGTAATGTGGCATGTTCAGGCCATTTCTTTAAAATTTCATTGACCGCAGTTTGCAATCTTTGGATCACAGAACCAGCTCTTTTTGTTTCTGAAGCAGAGTGACCATTGTAAAAATCGATATCAACATCCAAAGTTTTTTTATTGAATTTATCATATGAACCCTTTAATAATGAAAAAGCAGATGCAAAAACTGGATTATTCATATTTCCTGTTCCAACCTCTGATGAATATGAATTCAAAGCTTTAAATGCAGGCACAGAAGATTCCAGCATGTTATCAAAATTAAAGCTGTTATTACCATCAAAGTTCATCATGTAGGATTTTGCAATCATATAATGAATATCTTCTAAGTTGCAATTGTTAATTGTTGTAGCTGAAGAAGCTGAAACGTCCAAAATATCATCTGCATTGGGGAATAAACGCTTAAAATCAGCTTCAGCATCTAATGAGGGATCACTAAAATTGAAAACACTGGATTCAACTGATTGTTGTTCTTTTTCCTTCATTATTCTAAAAGACCATCTATAATACAAGGCTAACAACGACTCATTGAAAAATTCATCCAAAACAAACTTTTCGTCAGGCTTTCTTAATGCAGAAAGCTGAAGAATAAAATTATAAATAATTTCAACGTTGATGTCACTGATTTCTTTTGATTTCAAGAGATCCTTTGTCGCTTCGAAGTTTTGATTCATGGTAGTTTTAACAGCAATAATTGTTAAATTTGTAACCCATAAAGGTGATAAACAAATTTCGGAGCTTTTTGAAAAGCCCATGTGCAACAAAACCAAACCTAACTTTAAAGAATAAATGTAACCGATCAAAATATCATTTAAATCAGCATATCTACCATAGCCATCTTTCAATCTGAGGGTAAATTGCATGGTACTCTTACTGAAATTATCAATTTGCATCGAGGCTTTAGAAGTTATATTGGAAGCTGTCTTCAATAGTTGCTCAATATGGGTTTCATCAATATAGGATGTAAAAAATGAGAACCATTCATCAAATAATGTAATGGTAGAAGATTTTTCACGATAAACTCTAGGAGTTTCAGGAATATCGCTTTCCTTCATAATAGGTAAAATACTATCAGCAGAAATATTCTCATCACCAAAGTAAATCTTTCTGCTATGAACAAATGATTCTCTGATACCATCAAACATTTTTTGCATCTTTATGAAGTCATCGAATAAGACATGATCAACAGTTGCTGGATCGTAT
>JAJLVG010000155.1:435-14353 GCA_030564585.1 Martiniozyma abietophila
TTGATAGACTCTTGATAAGTATAAAAAGGGGACAAAATCATTTTTCATATTTCACTAATAGAATATCAAATTTAAGTAATAAACTAAAAGGTTAGTCATGAGTATTGAATCAATTACTGGTCTTGCAATTACAGATCCTAAAGGATATCCAAATTTAGAAAAAATTACTTATATTCCTGAACCATTACGACCAAATGATGTTGATATTAAAATTATTGCATGTGGGATTTGTGGTGCAGATATTCATTGGTCGAAAGGTGATTGGTTACCACCAGTTGTACCACTTATTCCTGGTCATGAAATTGTTGGTTTAATTATAAATATTGGTGATAAAGTTACAAAATTTAAAATTGGTGATAAAGTTGGTGTTGGAGCTCAATGTGATTCATGTAATTCATGTATCAGATGTTTAGAAAATCATGAAAATAATTGTAGAAAAGTAATTAATACTTATGGTAATTATGATCCAAGTATAAAAGCACAAGGTGGTTATGCTTCTCATATTAGAATTTCATCAAATTTTACATTTAAAATTCCTAATGAATTGAAAAGTGAACATGCAGCTCCATTAATGTGTGGTGGTATGACTGCATTATCACCATTATTAGTAACTAATGTTAAAAAAGGTTCAAAAGTTGGTATTTGTGGAATTGGTGGTATTGGTCATTTAAGTATTCAATTTGCAAAAGCTCTTGGTGCTCATGTAACAGCAATTTCAAGTAATTCAAAAAAGAAAGAAATTTCTTTAAACCTTGGTGCAGATGATTTCATTGATTTAAATTCAATTGAAAATTTTGAAGATTATCATGATAGATTTGAAGTTATTGTTCATACAGGTGCATTTTTAAATAATGAATTAATTGATTCATTTATTGAAATGTTAAAACCAAATGGTAAAATAGAAATTATTACAGGTCCTGAAGTTGGATCAATAGTTCAACTTCCAATCATGAAATTAATTATGAATAATGTAAATATTGGTGCAATTGCAACAGGATCTCATGAACAAATTGAATATATGTTAAAATTAGCAGTTGAACATAATATTGAACCATTAATTGAAAAGATTTCAATTTCACCAGAAAATATTAAAAAGGCATGGTTAAGATTAGAAAACAATGATGTTAGATTTAGATTTGTTTTAACTGACTATGATCAGTACTTTAATTGATTAAATAGAATGTGTTGTTTCTTCATTATATCTCTTACATGTGGATGGTGTAAGGATGTGTTTGGTACTCACAACCATTTCAGTTGTCGTGGTCATAATTTTTTTATCTTTATATATTCTTACGAATTTTTACTATTCCATGTCTTTCATTGAATAATGAATATTACATTATTTAAATCAATTCATTCAATGTGGCGTAACATTCTAAAGGGTATAATCACTAACTTATTGACTTTAAAAATTTTTCAGTTCAAAAATTAGTAGATAAAATTCACGCAATATGAAGAATTTTAAATGTAAAGAAATACAGCATCAACCAACATTATATAATTTTTTTTTCCTGTAATTTTGTTTGTTTATTTATAATCATTATAGGGAAATCATTATACTTAATTGTTATTATTTTATTTTTGGCTTAAAAAGGCTAAATATTGGGAAAAAATACAAATTCATGTTTTCTTTAAATGATTAACGGATCATTTATATACAAGAAAAGATGATGGATTGTTAATACAATTATTTGAAAGCTAGATATGACCAATAAATAATCTCCTCTTGAGCTAATATATTATGGGTGTTTAGTAATTCACGAATAAAAGCTTGAAAATTGATTGAGCTGAGCATGAGTTTATTCATGTTAATATTACAGGTTGTTCAAACATATCTCGATACTTAGATTGATTCACTGGAATTGGATTCATGTGATTTAATTGAAAATACAATAGTACAAAACGTTAAAGGACTATATCTTTACTAGGAAAGGTGATTTTGAGAATCAATTCCGTTTTTTAGTATCGACGATGCTTTTGCATGTAGATAAAAAGAGACAATACAATCATTTCCAATTTGTAATTCTTAAATTCAGTTTGTTCTGAAGCATAACAACTATTATCTAATCTGGTCAATACTACAATACACTTAATAATAAAAAATCATTTTCTTAAATTGAATTTTGTATAATCTATTAGAGTTCATATCTGTTGTGGTTTTTTTTCCTTTTATTGAAAAAATAAATATCACAGGGAGACTATTTATTTTATTCAACAACACAACAGTCAATCTATTTACTATATAAAATCATTTGAATAATATCAGATCATCAATCTGTTTCTCTCTCTTAATTACGTACTTGAAGTCAAATTTCCCGCGTTTTCTTCTTCTTGTTAATTATAGCCAGAAGAATTGATTGACAAAGGGAGTAATGACGTCCCATGAAGAGTGGAGTACTATACTGGTTCCTGAATGGCATTACTTTCGACTGCAACTGTAAGTACTTGAAAAATCCCTTTTCATTTATCTTTTTAATATTGTTTACTTTACCCATCATTTTAGTTTCCCAGTTACTAACTTATTGACATTTGACATTTAACGTCTCGTTTTAATTACAGCATTATAAATGAATTTGAAAAACCACATCCAGATACAATGACATGGAAAATGATCATTCAACGTTGTTTACAACAACTCCATGGTATTTTAGGTTTATCAATTGAGTTTGATATACTAGAACGACCTGGTCCTTGTGATGAAGTCATAGTGCGTGTACATACTACAGATACTATCAGGTTTAGTGAAGCAGTCGTTGCTGGTGATTTACAACTTACTCCTTCCGATATAAAAACAACTGATATTAAAAGTAATAATGATGATGAAATTGAAGCTGGTATTCGTGTTTTAGGGCGTGGACCTGCGCTCATGTCAATAATGGGAGGTTGACACACATTTATTACTCTAATTTTCAGATTCTGTTATGTAAATATGAACTATTCTTGTCTGTATTGTACCATATCTTTTTCTCTTTTATATATTAAATAATTTATTTGTTAAAAACACAATAAAAACGGCTAAAAACGGCTGAAAATTGAAAAGAAAAAAGTAGATTTGACACGAAAACCGAACAATCCAAAAGTGCCAACACGAACAGATAAAGATTCATCCACTTACTCCACGACACACAGAGATTACAATGGCATTCCATTCCATAATAGTGGTGATTGTATTACTACTAGCGTCATTGGTAGCTGCAGATGGTCCATGGAGTCCAACGATTTCATCTTCAACCTTTTTAAGAGCACAAAATGTTCTTCAATTCGAAGATAGCTCAAAAATAATGTTATATAATGGTGATGGTATCTTTTTATCAAATAATTCAGGTATTTCATGGGATCAACTTGATTTTAAAGGTGATGATGATATTTACCTTCGTATTATTGGTATTCAAGAATTTGATTATGATAAATCAATAGCATTTGTATTTACTGATACAAAGCGTCAATTTTATACTTTGGATCAAGGTAATAATTGGCAATACTTAGATCTCCCACTTGATTCAATTTCACGTGCAACAGCTCAATTGAATTATGCTAATAAAGATTTAATATTATTATCAGTAGTGTCCCATGATGATAATAAACAATCAACTAATGTCTTTTATACAAAGGATAAGTTTAAAACTGATCCAATAAAAATTGATGTTAAAGGAATTGATGATTGTACATTTACAAAAATAAATCCTGATTTTAAAAAAGGTGATGATAATACAATTGTTTGCGTTCGTAAAGAATTTAATTCTTTTGGATTTTTAAAATCAAGTGAAATTATTGCATCTGTTAACTTTTTTGAAAAGATTTTAATTTCAAAGGATCCTTTACTTCAAAATATGGCTATTTTAAATGTGAAAGTTGAAACTTCTTTCCTTGTATTGATTGCAAGTTCTGATAGATATTCATTAGATTCAGGTACAATGATATTTATTTCAACTGATGGTATTTCATTTAATAAAGCTGAATTTGATGAACAATCAAGAAATTGGATGTTTTCTATTTTACCATCTGTTCCAAACCATTTATATATTGCTGCTTATGGTAGAAATGGTTTAAATGAAAGAGCAGCTGCTGCTGATATTTATAAATCTGATTCAGATGGTAAATATTTTGATAAAATATTTTCAGATGTTTATTCTAATATGTTGGGAATGTCCTTAATTTCAAAAGTTCAAGAACTTGATGGTGTTTGGATTGCTGCTCATAATGAAAAATCTTCATCTTTTGGTATGATAAATAGTAAAAGTATGTTAACTTATAATGATGGTAAAGATTGGTCTTTAATGAAAATTTTAGATCAAGATGATTGTCATAATGATGATGAATGTTCACTTCATATTGCATGGTTGATCCAAAGAGCTGGTGATGGAAAAATAGTTTCTGGCCAAACTCCTGGTATTTTAGTTGGAGTTGGTAATACAGGGAAATATCTTAATACTAAAGTTGATCAATTGAAAACTTATCTTTCAAGAGATGGTGGATTATCATGGATCAAAGTTGCAGATAAACCAACTTTATTTGCTTTCGGTGATTTAGGTAATATCATTATTACAGTTCCAGTCAATCTCGAATATTTCTTTAAAAAAAATAAAGATGCATTCACAGATTATTTTAGTTATTCATTAGATCAAGGTAATTCTTGGTCAGAAATTAAATTAAATTCTAAAATTATTCCAATTTTCTTTATCAATAATGAAGATAATACTGATAAGAATTTTCTTTTAGTTGGTATTAATCCTGATAATGGTAATGCAGTCACCCATGCAATTGATTTTAATGGAGCATTTGATAAAACTTGTGATGAAAAAGATATGGAAGAATGGATTGCAAGGGTTGATCCAAAAACTTCAAAAGGAACATGTGTTTATGGTCATTCTGAAAAATTTATGAGAAGGAAAGCAGATGCAAAATGTTTTGTTAATAGATTATATGATGATTTAAAGAAAACTGAAACACCTTGTGAATGT
The DNA here is from genome assembly GCA_030564585.1 of Martiniozyma abietophila. Lineage (NCBI taxonomy): Eukaryota > Fungi > Ascomycota > Pichiomycetes > Pichiales > Pichiaceae > Martiniozyma > Martiniozyma abietophila. Next base: position 5,397 of record JAJLVG010000155.1, read on the forward strand.
ACAATTGATGATACCGAATGTTCTTATGGATTTGTTTCTAAAGGTGATACTTGTGAACCAATTGTATCTTTATTAATTCAAAGATATTGTAATGATAAAAATAAAGTATCTTTATCTTCTCGAAGAATCGTTCCAGGAAATCTTTGTAAAAATGGTTATAAACCAAAAGAAAATGATTATAAATTGAACTGTGGTTCTAAATCTGTTCCGGATAATAATCCTATTATTAAAACATCGATCAAAGACTTTGATAATGATCCAATTTCTTATTATCAATACTTTAAAAGGGATACTAATAATACTAATCTTCAGGATGATGCTTTGATTTATGTGACAAAATCAGGTAATTTATTTTTATCTTTTGATGGTGGTCAAAATATTGAAGTTCAACAATTCATGGAAAAGAGTGATTCTGTTAAAGGATTTTATTTCAATAACTATTTCAATGATCATCTTTATGTTATAACTTCTAATAACAAGATTTATTTTACTGGTGATAGAGGTCATTCGTTTAATTCTTCACAAACACCATTTGAATCAGCGAATTCTGTTGGAATGACATTTTCAATTAAAGATCCTAAAACTTTCATGATATTTGCTTCTACAACTTATAATGATAAAGGTGATTCAAAAATGAGATCAGCAATTACCCATGATAATGGTAATACCTTCTCTAATTTAGTTGATGACGTTTCTTATTGTGTCTTTGCAAATAGTGTTTTTGATACTAAAAGTTATAAGATTAATGATAATTTAATCATTTGTGATCAATTTTTGAATGATGGTACTCAATTCTTTAGATTAATTTCATCAATTGATGAATTTAGAACTGAACCAGAAATTGAATTTAAGAAGATTATTGGTTCAACAGGAACTGGATATTTTATGGTTGTTGGTGAAGTCACGGATCAAAATACTTTAAAAGCATGGGTATCTGTTGATGGTGAACATTTTGCTGAAGCTAAATTTCCTCATAATTATGATACAACTCCTCAAACAGCTTATACGATTTTGGACACTGCATCTGGTGAATTATTTTTACATTTAACAACTAATTCAGAATCTGGGAAAGAATTTGGTTCATTATTAAAGGCTAATTATAATGGTACCTTATTTACAACTATAATAAGAGGTGTTAACAGAAATGAGAATGCATTTGTTGATTTCGAAGATGTTAAAAGTTCAGAAGGGTTACAAATAATTAATGTAGTTTCAAATGTACCAGAAGTTGAATCAAAGAAAGAAGAAAAAAAATTAGTATCAATGATTTCTTACAATGACGGGGCAACATGGAACTATTTAAATTCACCTTACGAAGATGCCGATCGGAAACCTTACAATTGTAGGTTTTGCTATTTAAATTTACATTCATATACAGAAAGGTTAGATCCAGGTAGAGATACATTTTCATCTAGTTCAGCATTACAAATGATGTTTGGATTAGGTAACGTTGGCAAGAATTTATCACCAATAGATAGTGATGATGTTGCATTATATTTTACTAGTAATGGTGGTCTTGATTGGAAAGAGGTTGCAAAAGGTAAATATATGTGGGAATTTGGTGATCAAGGAACTATTTTAATAGCTGTTGAATATGGTCAACCTACTAATTCGATAATATATTCTTTAGATTTAGGTCGATCATTTAAAGAATATCAATTTTCTCAAGAGAAAGTTCAAGTTAAAGATTTAGCAACTGTACCATCAGATATATCAAGAAAATTCATGATGATTATTGAATCAAGATCAAATTCTAATAAAGTTATTGGTTTAGATTTTACTAATATTTTTCCACGTCAATGTAATCTCCCACTGGATAATTCAGGAAAAATGGAAGTTCTTGGAGATTATGAATATATCTATTCGTCAACAAATGAGTGTTTATTTGGTCATAAGTCTAAGTTTTTACGTCGTCTAGCATATTCCGATTGTTTTGTCGGTTTAGCGCCGTTATACCTTGGACACAAAATTGAAGAAGATTGTAAATGTACAAGAGAAGATTATGAATGTGATTATAATTATGAACTATCAATTGATGGTACATGCAAATTAGTTAAAGGACTTGAAGGGTTGAAAGGTGATGAAATTTGTTTAATTCCAGGAATTGATTCATGGTTTAAACCAACAGGTTATAGAAAATTAAAAGCATCAACATGTGAAGGTGGTTTACTTTTAGATAAATTTAAAGAAATTGCATGTCCAGGAAAATCTCTTAAACATGAAATTAGTAAAACTGCATTATTTTGGATTGTTATCGTTCCTTCAATAGCATTTTTATTTGGTATTACTTTTATTTATCATAGGGGTATCCTTCGTAATGGAGGATTTCAAAGAATTGGAGAAATTAGGTTAGATGCAGATCAAAATATTCAATTAATTGAAGAAAATCAAACAGATAAAATTGTCAATTCAATTGTAAGATTTGGTGTTTGGTCATTTCAATTAATGGGTAGAATTGTTCGTGGAACGAAACGAAGAATATCACATTTTAGAGATGGTTCTGATACTAGAAGTGGATCGATAGGTGCATTTTTTAATGATTTAGTTGATGATGAAGAAGAAGAAGGAGATGCTGATTTCCTTGGTCGATATAATGATGAAGATGACGCAAGAGAAATTGATAGTTTTTTGGATAATAATTCTGTTAATACTGAACATTTAGATGATGGTGAAGAATTTAATGATTATGAAACGCCTAATTTTACCGATCATCCACAAAATGAAGATGCTTTCACATTAGAAGATGATGAAGATAACGAAGAAGTTTAAAAAAAACACTACAATTATTTGTCTCATGTAGGTTCTTTTTTTATTTACTCTTGTTTTATGTAAATTTTGATATTATATTATATTATATTATATTATATTATATTTTGTTTTATTTGATATTTATTTATTATACATTCCATTTTCAATTGACTTTTATCGTTTGTTTGTTTAAATCGTTTTGTTAACAAATTAAATAACTCCCGTACACCAACACTAAAATTTTAGAAAAGTACGAAAAGCAATGAAAAATTAAAGGATAATAACGAAAATAGAAGCAAAGATTATCAGTTAATAAACTATATTATAATGTTAATAAGGGGGAAATCAAGTAAATTAATTTTTATATCGGTAAGAAATTTCCATGGTAGTTTAATTAGAACTAAAGAACTTCCAAGACCATCAGAAAAGTATCTTTCAGAAATAGGTGAACAACCAGTTCCATTAACGAAAGATGATCTTAAAGCTCAAGAAGTTACAGAAATTGATCTACCTCATGCAACAACAGATGAAAAAATTGCAATTAAAAATACAATGAAAAGGAGATCTCTTCGAATGACATTTTGGCAATTATTTTTAATAACTGTTTTAGGTAGTTCAACATTGAATGTAATGAGACAAAAGAATGAATTAGAAGAATTAGAAGAAAGTTATAAAAGGAAATTCAAATTAATAGATGAATTAATAATTCGTGCTGAAAATGGTGATGTAACTGTTGAAGATATTAGAAAAGAATTATCATCATGGAATCATAGATTTGTTGACGTTTTTGGTTTACCACCAGTTGAAGTTAATGGACCTGAAGGTATAAATAAAGTTCAATTGAAACAAGAATTATATAAATTGATTAAAAATTCAAAGAGTGAACAAGAAATCGAACCTCTTAAAAAGATAATTGAAATAGAGGAGCAACCATCAAATGAAAAATTAGATAGATTTTTGTGAATTGACATCCATTGTATAATAATTTATCAATCATCTTTTTTATGTACATATAACATACCATTCTAAATAAAGTTTACCTTTTCACTAAAATATCAAAGGACATTATTTTAAAGTCATTACTATTATTCATAATTTTTCTTTTCTTTTCATTATCACATAAATTTAGTATATATATATATAAAACAAAAACCCATTAAAATTAAAGCTGGTGAAACTATTAATAATTATAATTTAGGCTTTTCCATTAATTTCTTTTTTAATTGTTCAGGGTACATATCAAATGTATTAAAATTACCCATTTGCCAAAATCCACCATCAACAACTAAAACTGTACCAGTAACCCATTTTGCTGCTTTACTAAATAAAAATATAGTAGCATTAGCAATATCCTTTGTTTCACCAACTGTTTGTAATGGAATCTTTTTAGCAAAATTTTCCTTATTTGGTACTAACCTTTCGAATCCTTCAGTTTTACCAATTGGTCCTGGTGCAATACAATTTACTCTAATACCAATTGGACCAAGTTCAACTGCTAAAGCATTTGAAAGTGCATCAATACCAGCTTTTGCAGCACCAACATGACTTTGAAATGGCACACCATAATAATGTAACGTTGCTGAAATAAAAATAATTGAACCTTTATTAAGCCTAAGTTGTTCATAACATGCTTTAACAGTATTAAAAGAACCAATTAAATCAATATCCACAACTGTTTTAAACCCATTTGATGATAAATGATTAAAATCAGCCATAAAATTTCCAGCTGCACCACAAATACAAAAATCAATTTTACTTAAATGTTTAACAGTTTCGTCAACTGCATTTTTCATTGATTCAATACTTCTAACATCACAATTATCAACACCAATAACTTTGACAGTATCAGATTCATATTGGGTTTTTAATTCTTTAACAACTGTAACCACTTGTTTCGAATCTCTACCAATTATTGCAACTGAGCAACCTAATTTCATTAGAGCAGCTGCTTGTTTACTACAAATAGTTCCTGAGCCTCCAGTAATAAAGCATACCTTACCTTGGAACATATTTTCTTTCCATATTTGAGTGTAATCAAAATCTTCTGACATATTATTAATTATATTTTACTTTATTTCTCTTTATTGAGTTAGTTAAATATAGATTAAACCATCATTGGTGACAAACCTTTCCTTCAACTTGATTGACCTTTTTATACCCTTTTTCTGGTCATTTTTATTTTCAAGTTCGGACAAATAACATTTTCTTTTCCCCCACAAATGAATCCCCCCGCGATTACGTAACATGTCATCACTACATGTATCACGTGATAAAATGGACCCTTGAAAATTTTTTATGTTAAAACAATTACAAACAACACAGTTATCTTAACTTAAGTATAAGTGGTAACTTTGATATATAATACAACTACCCATTGGAGTAGCAACTTTGATATATAATATAATATACATTTATTTAGGAAGTCGTACTGTTTAGATACGAAACATCCTCCTGTTTTTTTTGATCATGCAGCATCTTCTTTTGTTGTTGCAGAAATCAACGGCTGATTTTGATTTTGAGGCGGTGGTGTCTTTGGTGTTTCACTGCTATCATTATGGCTTTCATCCTCATTATCGATTATTTCATCAAAATCTGTTTTAATTTCATCATTTCTTTCATCCATCATCATCATCATCATCTACTTTTACCAATGTTGGATCTGAAGATTCATCAGTTTGATGTTGTTGATCTCGTTCTTGAATTAATAATTGTTGTCTTTGTTCTTCTTCAAATAATTTTGTTTCTAAATTGTAAAGTTCAATCATCTTTTCACCAATAAAATTTCCTTTTAATTGATCATAATATTTATTACTTAAATATAATCGAATTGATTTAAAATTAAAACTAATTTCATTATCAATTAATTCATAAAGTAAATTTAAACATGCAGAATTAATTAAATTATTTTCATTATTTGTTTCAACTAAAAATTCAATAAAATTTAATAATAAATCATTTTCAATTATATATCGAGTGTAAAATTCATCATTTAATAATATAATTGATTTTAAACATCGAAGTGCATTTAATCTTAATTGATAATTAAAATTATAATCTAATAAATTTGAAATTCCAATTAAAATATGATTTTCAAGTAAAAATGATCGACTAAATAATTTATCATGGAATTTTGAAATAAATGAAACAAGATCACATAAACTTGAATAACAAACTGATTGACTTTTATTTATCTTTTCATTAGATTTTACATTCATTAATGGTTCAAATAATTTATTTGCTATGGATTGATAAAATTTATTGTAAAAGTCTTCATCAATATTATTATTATTATTATTATTATTCGTATTATTATTATTTATATTATCATCATTAGTCGTTGTTAATATTAATGATGATTTATCAATTTCATTAGAATTCGTACTACCATTAGTCGTTTCATAATTATTATTAATATTTCCTAAATTTAATAATGATGGAGATGAATTATCCATTTCAATAAAATTTTGAGGATCTAAAATGACTTTTAATGCTTCGAAAGATTGAGTTTTCAATCCAATATTATTTTCATTTATTAAAACATCAATTAAAGAATTTAATAATGAATCATCAAATTGTTGAGTAATAGGATTTTTAAATAATAAAACATCCTGATCAATAATTGAAACAATTATTTCAATCATTAATATTCGACTTTCAATCATTTCATCATTTAAAGAAAATTCTAACATTTTTGATAAACCTTTTTCAATTAATGCTTTAAAAAAATCAGATCTTTGAAATGATTGACTCTTTTTTGCAATAGAAACAAATTGATGTAACATTTTAATCCCATCTCTTTGATTTTCAATATTTTTATTTTCATTTTCATTATCATCATTTTTTTTATTATTATCATCATCATTATCATATAATTCAAATAAATTGAATAAAAAATATTCATCTTGTTTTATATAATCTAATATATTACTTTCTTTCATTTGAATCATAGTTGAGAAGCAATTTAAACCATTTTCATCTAGTAACCTTGCTAATACAACATCTTTTAAAAATTGTAAAATACAACATTTATTAACTTGATATTTAATTTCATCATTATTAAATTCCATTATTTGCCTTATTTTAATTTCTTTATGCATAATTTGTCTTAAATTTAATTTTAAATTTGGGTATTCAGGATCATATTCTAACATACCAATAATTCCATCAATAAAATTTGGATTTATTAATGATTCAAATATATCCATTTCATTGAAAAATACTAAAGTTTTTATAATATCATTTAAACGATGTAATGCATCAATATTATGTTCCTTTTCACATAAATTAAATAATTCAATTAATTTTTTAATCCATTCATCATCATTACTTAATATATCATTAATAATTTTATTTCTATATTGCATTAAAGAAAGTATTTCAAGTAATTGATTTAAATTTTCTAAAGTTGGGAAATCCAATTCAGGTGCAAGACCAGCAATTATTTCTGTATGTTCACCATCTTCTTCTTGACGAACTGCAACTAATGAAATATCAGGTTCAACTGATTTTTGAATTTCAACTAAAAAGTCACACATTGTTTGACATCCTTCTGATTCTTGGAAAGACAGTGCCCAATCTTTATCACTTGACCATACTATTAAAGTTTCCTGTTGACGTTGGTATTGTGTTGATCCTCCAATAGTTGATTCAAGTAACGTCCTTGTTTGTTCTCCTTCATCTACAACAAAAAATCGCGGTGGATCCATTAATCCACGACAATGACCAGTTCCGCAGTCAACCCAAGTTTCGTCATCAAGACGATACACCTTCACCCGGTGCATTGGTTATAAAATCGTTAATCTATTATTACACCTGGTTCTATTTGGTCACTTCAACAATTCCCTTCCTGTTGGTGTGTTTTGTGTTGGGATTTTTTTTTTTTCTCCCGTAAAAATAAAGACGCGTTAAAAATTTCATAAGAGAGAGAGATGACGTAATCCGTCTGTCTACTACTCTTCAAACCGTGAAAATGTACCTTTTGGAGAACTTTCAGCAGAAAGAACAGTTTGAGAATTAGTTGGTGATGATATTTCGTATTGTTCAATTAAATTGTTAATGCCAGAGTCTGCTCCATGTTCAGATTCAAATGTTTTAAGTCCTTCAAGTAAAATTTGTAACTTTCTTTGATTTTCTTCTTCTTTTTCTTCTCCTTCTTGTCCTCCTGCTTCATTATTAGAAAACAATTTAAGGTACTTTTTAAACTCTTCCCTTGTTCTATTTATATTATCTTCATCAATATCAAAAGAAAAATCATTCCCTTCATCATCTTGTATTTCATTTAATTTCTTAATTTGTGATTCACTTGGAACTTTGAGTTCATATAAACACCTTTTAATAACATTACTAACATTGTAATCATTTATTTTAATTGCATAATCTAAAATTTGTCTTCCTAGTTTAAAATTATATTCACTTGTGACTAATCCAATCATATTTTTAATAATTTTCATTTTATCTTTTTTACTTAAAAGATTATCTTCTTCAAATAATGTTAATTCAATAAGTTTAAAAAATCTGTTATTTTCACCAATTTTATATTCAAATAAACAATATTCAATCCAATATTTTGAATTCATTATACCAAAATTTTCAATTAATTTTTCATATAATTTTCTAACCCTATCAAAATATTTTAATTTAAGTTCAATTTCAATATAAAATTTAATAACTTTTTCATTAGGTTTTAAACCAATTGATTGACCTAATACTTTTCTAAATTCATTTATACCTTTAAATCTTAATTCAAATTTCGAATATTCAATCCAAAATTTAGAAATTGTTAACTTTCGAAATGGGATTATTTTCATTAATCGTTGATAGATATTTCTTGATTTTAATTCATCTTTATTAATAAATTCTTCCCAAATTGCATAACGATAACAAAGATAATTATATGAATACCATTCATTAGAAATAACATTAAATGATTGAGGTGAAGTAGAAGAAGAAAACTCAGGAATTTCTTTAATTGATAATTCAAATACATTCCTAATTTCTTCAATTGAACATTGATTTGATTCACTTAAAAATGTTAAGAATAACCACCAAAGTTCATAATCTTTTGGATTTAATTTCAATTCAAATTCAAATTTATTCTTTCTCTTTATAAAAATTGATTTTTCAATTTCATTTGATTTACCAAATTTCTTTTGAAAATCTGTTTGAAAATCTTTAATTTTAATTAATTCTTTTGAATTATTTATAAATAC
>JAJLVG010000156.1:0-13253 GCA_030564585.1 Martiniozyma abietophila
AAAAAATTCTTTTGTATCTAAATCAAAATATTTTCTATAATAATTTAATGAAAATATTCCTCCTTCATAAGTTTTATTAATTTTATTAGTTGAAGAAGGTGATGATGATGATAAAGAAGAAGAAAAAACTGGATTTTGTTTAATTATAGGACTTCCAAATGCAACATCTTGAAATTGTGGATCATTTTTGATTGTTTGTTCAGTTGTAAATGGTAATGGAGTTGTATTTGAAACTTGAACTGGAATTGAACCAGTTGCAGGGATAATATCTGGTTGAATAATCAAATCTTCATCAAACTCATCGTCGTCAATGTTAAATGTGTCATTAGCTGAATTATTGAGTTTCTTGTAGGACGCCATATCGTTATATGTATTATAAACAAATAACTTGGGTTATCAATAATGATTCTTGAGTTTAAGAATTGCACACACGCACATCTTTTAAAAATCAGAGAGAGACACCGCGACATAAATTTTTGTAATAAATAAAACTTCTGGTATGACATCAAAATTTGTCGTACTTTTTTACAGTACGTAATCAATCAATTACACTTTTCATGAAATTCGCGACTATTTTTCTCTTATTTATTTTATTACGGAGCTTTTTTACTAGTACCAAAATAATTGTGAAATTAGGCTGTTCAAAATTTCATTAATTGCGTCTAAACTAAAGATGATGAAACGATCATATTTAGTTTGTAAAAGACATTTAAATACAATTTAATATAATGACATAGATAATAGACTAAGATTTTCACGTTAAAGTTGTTGTGAAAAAAAGAAGAATTGAAAAGAAACAATAAACTTTAAAGGGCGAAAAAAAAAGTACGAAGCTGAGCATGATATCAAAACAAGGTCCATGTTTCCTAATTGGGAACATGCTCCAGGCACTATTATTTTCTCTGCCCCTATTAGGAAGGCGCGACCCACTAGCATAATAATGTATTTCCTTATTGGGATATCGTGTCAGGAACACGCTATATTTTTAGATCTAGAATATTTCCACGGGAATAGTTTAATTTTGATTTTGTAACGAGATAGACTTAAGATTATACTAGCTAGCTCTATTGAACAACTTGAAAGGTTATTGTTATAGAATTGAATAGATCATTCAACATTACTCTACATTTAATACGCAAATCAACAAGTACTTTCTTTGTGAGTATTAAGATATAATATATATAATAAGAATTTGACAAAACGCGTCTTGTTGACGTTTAAATTTTTGGTGTTGACATTTTTAAAATTTTTTCTCTCTAATTTTTCTCTTTCCGCTCCGTCTTTTCTTTTTTGTATTAAAAATTTAATTTAATTGATTTCATTTTCAGGGGAGAGTCTCGAAAATTTTAAATTTTTTGTCTCCTCACAACTCTTTTCATTGAAGTTAAAGTAAGAAACAACACACATATCCTTTAACTTATATCTAACCTTAGAAACCTTATCATTTACTTGTATCAATCTTTAATTAAGTTATCAGATCCACATTCTTTTCATTTGACCATCACTTATTGTCAATTTCCTTTCCCTCAGTCTGTTTCATAATTATATAATACTATTCAAGTAAACTGATTAATAATTCAAACTCTTACATTTATCAACAAAGAATAATATCAATCCAAACTTTGAAAGATTCTCGTAAGCATTTAGCTTTCAATTACTGTTATTAATTCCTAATTAATCTCTAAATTGTTTTTTTTTTGACTCTTCTGTTTTTTCCTTCTTTCTATCTTTTGGTTTCATTTATCCTTTTTTTCATTGACAAGTCTCTCGTTATTTTCATATTAAATATATATCCAGTCATCAAATCAAATGATTCCAAACTTATTAAGAATTACATTGCTTTCATTGGTGTTGTTAAAAACTACCAATGCAAAAGGAATTGGTTCTAACCTTAATCAAACATTAACAGATTTAAATCCTTATTATGCAAAGACTTCATCATCCTCATCTATTGTTTTGAATACTGATTTAGATTCATTGACTACTACATTAGAAAAGAGTATATCTGAACAATTGACATCACTTGAAACACCAACAAAGACTCATCAAACATCAACAACAGAAAACTCTTTTGAAACCTCATTAAATTTTGCTGATTATTTAACTACAAATTATCTTTCAACTGATAGTGATACTACTTCTTCAATTAAAACTTCAAATGTGGTTTCTTTCGATGCTAATACTTCATCAGATGAAACTACTACTTCTTCTAGTACTATTGAAACATCAAGTTCTTCAAGTACTAATGAAATCTTAACTTCTTCTGATAGTTATTCTTATAACTCTATATCCAGTTCAAGTTTATCAACATTAAATATTGATTCTTTTATTACAATTTCAAGTATTACATCTGATTCAATTACAGAAAATACTTTTTCTAATACTGATGATCCTTCAACAACAAGTCATATTGCAACTGAAACTGAATCATCTGCTTTTATAAGTTCTGAAACTGATGAATTATCAACAACTAAAGCTTCTTCTTTAATTACATCTGAATCAAATGATGCGTCGTCTTTAATTACATCTGAACCAACTGATACTATTGCACTTATTGCAAGTACAACCGACGCATTAGGTTCAGCTGAAATTTTAGCCACCACTATGACATCTAGTATTGAAACACCAACTTCATCAGCTTTACTAAGTACATCTGAAACACCTGTTTTATCTGATTTACCAAGTACATCTGAAATATATATTACAACTGATTTACCAAGTACAACATCAACATCATCATTTTCATACTTATTGACGACAAATGAAGCAACACAATCTACAACAGGAATTTCAGTTTCAACTTCATTACCTTTACAAGATTTAAGTACTATTATTTCTCAACAAACTGAATCTGATTTTATTAATACTTCTACTTTAAGTGTTCAACCATCTGAAATTTCAACTACCAATGAAATATCTGAAGTTTCGGAAATACCAATAACTACTGCGTTGTCTCAAATTTCTGAAATCCCAACTTCAACTGAATTGTCTCAAATTTCTGAAATCCCAACTTCAACTGCATTACTTCAAACTTCTAATGCAAGTGAAGTTCCCGTCACATCTGAACTCATTGAAACAAGTCAACCTGTTACAACATCTTCATTTACATCTTTGCTTGAATCTTCTTCTTTTACTTCACAACCAATTCAACCTTCAGCTGTTATTATATCAGAAATTTCTTCAACTGAACTAACTAGTTCTAATATTATTGAAACTTTTCCAACTTCCGAGACTGAAATTGGTACTACTTCCTCCCTAGCTTCAACTTATTCAACAGAAACCACTTTTAGTACTAGTTCATCATTTGAACAAATTCAATCGATTAATTCAAATACTAAAACTGTGGCTATTACTACTGAAGCTCCAACAATTTCATCAATAAGTTCAACAAATATATTAACAACGAAACTTCCAACAACTACAATTTCATCAACAACTACTGCAGGACGTCAATCTAATAATTGGCTTCCAACAAATCTTATTGCTGAAAGTAGCGCAGATAGTGCGAGTGCATCAACTACCAGTGGAGTTTCTGAAAATACTGAATTCCCACAAGCAATCATGCCAACTTCCGTTATACAAGAATTGCCTAATTATCAATTAATTACAATTGGATTTCAAAAAGGATTAAATTATGCATTTGTTGTTAAAAATTCTTTATCATCAGCACAAATTTTTGAATATTTACCAAATGTATTAGCAGTTCAATTTGATATTGATTCTTCTTTAATTAAAGTTAAAAAATTAATACCTTATACTTCAAGTGAAGTTGATTATATTATCACTATTGCTGAAGTTTATTTTAGAAATGATTTAATTGAAGATTTACAAAATGCAATCACTGATAGATCATCAAAACTTTATAAAAGTAAAAGCTCAACTGAAAAACAATTGGCAAATTTGATCGATTCAAGAATTCCAATTACTGGATTACTTTCAACAATCGATGCATCTTCATCAGATAGTGATGATAGTCAATTATTATCAATTATCGAATCAAGTCAAAATGGTTCAGCTAATAGTTCATTGTCTGATAGTGAAGACATTGATGCTATTGCCCAATCTTTAAGTTCAATTGATGGTAATGGATTATCTGCTGATATTTCCAATAATGGTAAAAAATCTAATAAAGGTATGATTGCTGGTATAGTTTTAGGTAGTTTTGCTGGTATTTCCATTTACATTAGTGCTATTGTTTATTTCTTTAAATCAAGAAAGAAGAAAGTTTTAGAAAAGGTAGCAAAAGAACGTGAATTGAGAAGACAATCTTCAAATAGTTCTTCAGCAGACAGTGATTATGATTACGATTATGGGTTTGATGAAGATGATGGATATTATGATTCTTATGAAAAACAAAACAGAAATAATACAGGGTCTATTCATGATATACAATTAAGTGACTCTGATGCAGAAAACACACATACTACACCTCACCATTCATTTAGATTTAGTTTGAGGAGTTCTGATGATGACATCGAACAAGCAAAATATATGCCTCAGATTTCTGCCCCAATAAATGTTAAAAGCACTTTAGGTTGGTAATTGAAATTTCCACTGTGTTGTTCTCGTTTTCATTTTCATTCATATCCAATTTCAACTTCACTTTCACTTTTACTTTCATTTTCATTTCTTTCTATGTTATTATGAGCTTATTTTTTTTACAAATTCTTTTGTGGTTTGTGACCTACCATATTTGTGATATCTTGTTTTTGCTTTGATCTTTCTGGTTCAAAGATTGCATATCTTATACTTTTTTGATTTTTTACTTTTGCACGTCTATTTTTACTATTTTTGTCATATTTCTTTTTTACCTTCTAGTATTTTGTATTTTTTATAATGATTTCTTCATTCTTTTGAAATAACATTTTAGTTATTATTTTATATATATATATATATACATCGTAGTAAACTAATATCATAAAAATAATCTACACTCTTCGTTTAAAAACACCAAATATTTTTCATATTTCAGTATACTTTTGTGAATATCAACTTGAAATTGATTTTTAGATTTAAAAGTTTTCAATGCTTTTAAATAACCAAATGTGAAATTATCAAGAAACTTACCATCTTGAATCCACCATAATAATTCTTTGGACTCATTCATGTTTATAGATCTTTCAATCGATCTGTAATTTGTATAGTCAGATATATTGATTACATCAACTTTAACTGCATTTCTAACTCCAATTGCCAAATTTTTTGATCTTTCAAATTGTAATAATCCATTTATTATTTTATATTCTATTGATGTTGGTCTTTTTAATTCATTTTTAAAGTCATCTAAACATGAATTTTGAAAAAAGTTAATAGTATTCACTAAACGTTCGGTAACTTCATTCTGTTGAAGTTTATCAAATTGATTACCAAGTATGATACTACGGCGTGAATTATAATCCTGTCTTAATCTAACTCTGAATAGCTCTTGAAGCTGTTTTCTAGCAAACGGTAATACTTGATAATATCTCAAAAGTCTTGATAAGTTTCTGTATGTTGATAATAATTGTGATTTCATTGTTGGATTTAGTGATATAAATGTATTAATTGTTAACCCCTCAGAACCATATATTTGTTTTAATGGTGACACCGTATACAATAATTTCTTTTTATTCGTTTGGTATACATTCTTTTGGATTCGTATTAGTGTTTGAGACATTAACCTCTAAATGCTTAATAAATGAATCCTTTTTATTCATATACATAGCAAAATTAAAACTTAATGAAAATTTTTGAGAATAAAATTATGAGCTGCAAAACTGAAGAAAATAATCTGAATATCTACTATCATTGAAGCCTTTTGAAGTTCAATATATTTATTATCAAGTAGACTGTAATTTTAGAATAATTTAAGCTAATTTTATGGTGTTAGTTTTAATGCGCAATGGTTTTATATATAATACTCTACAATAAGGTGGATTAGCTTTATTTTGGAAATTATTTGGACGTAATATCAAATCATCAATACGTTTACATTTAATTGGAATTTAACGTAATTTTTTTTTTTTTAATACTGCAAGATTATTTTTATGGAACCAAACTTTGTAAAATACAATAAATTAAACATTTATCTAAAATTTAGCCAGTAAAATTAAAAGAAACATTGAAATAAAACAAAAAAGAATATTAAAAGCAAATATAAAACATACACCAAAACAAAAAGGAAGCTTAATTTAGTAATAATTACTAATACTAAAACACAACCAGAATCTTTTCATTATTTTCCATTAACTCATTAATCATTTCCAAGTCTTTATTGTCAGTTTTAGAAACAATTACCATTTGATCGACACTTGAAGAGTCAGTTTTCCACGTATCAACAAAAGATTTCATATTTGAGTCTCCCGTTGAAACTTTTTCTAAATCATGGTTCATATTTTTAATATGAATCTTATCAAATCCAAATTCTAAATTTGTCTTTTCGATTAATTTTGTAATGAATTCAAATTTTAAAGTATCTTCACAAATTGATGTTAAAACAAGAACTGCTTTTTGAACATCTGGATGTTGAGCAAGCATTAAAAATATTTTTAATGAAACTATATCGCTAATACTTAAATCTTTACTAGTAAAAACTGCAGTAATTGAAGAAACTTTCATCATTGAAGGATCTAGAATTGTTTCACCAGAAAGAAATGTTTTAATACCAGAAACTAAACTAACGTTATCATTATCACCAACAATTGTATCAGTCTTTTTATTATCATTTTCATTATCAAATCCAGTATTTTGAATATTAATACCTTGGTTATTAATAAATATAGCTTTATGACAATCATAATATTCAAATTCTGCAATAATTTTATTTATATATTCTAATGAGTATGATTGGTGATTAATTGTTGTAACTACTAAAGAATTTTCTGTTATTGCTGAACTATCTAAAATTGTATTTAAAACATTTTCTGGTAATGCAAATAAAATTTCCGATGTAAATGGGATTTTCTTCAAATGACAAAATAATTTAATTATGCTTAAAATTGAATTTAATGAATTGAATTCTAATTCAAATCTATTTTCATGGATCATTGATGCATGTAAAAGATCGGCAGTTCTTTCTGTAAGTGTTTTAATATTAATTGCATGAACTGGTATCTTAGTAGAATCACATAAAGCATCCATTAATATAAGATTACTAGAAACACTTTCAATTGTATCAACAGCCATAACAATTTTATCAAGTTTAATTTTATCAAAATCATTTATATCAGTAGGGAATCCTTCTTCACTGTGAGAAAATGATGATTTTTTATCTTCCTTTTCTTTAATTCTAAGTTGAATTTCTTCTCTATATTTATTTGGATAACAAAGTAAAGTTAATGGAGTTGTAAAAAATGTTGTAACCAATGCCATTAAAATAAACATTGAATAAGTCTTTTGAGTAACAATATTTGCTTTTAAACCTGTTTGCAAAACAACAATTTCAACAATACCTTTACAAGACATTAAGACACCAACAGTTAAACTTTCTCTCCAATATAATCCATGAATTTTAGCTGCAACCGTTCCACCAAATATTTTTCCAACCATTGCAATACCAATCAATCCAACAACCCATGCCCAATCTAGACCTTGAGTTAATAAACCTAAATCAACATTCAATCCAGCAACAGCAAAATAAACTGGAACAAAAATAATGTTAACTATATCTTCAATTCTAGATGTTAAATTTATAACATAATTATTTCTTCTTGGAACAATTGTTCCAACTAAAAATGCACCAAAGATAGGATGAACTCCTATAATATCAGTAAAGAATGAAGAACAAAACATCATAACTAAAATTATCAACATAGATAATCTAGAGGGACCATTTGGATTATTAACATCTTTTAATACTTTTTCTAATAGCCAATTCAAAAATATTCGAACAGGATAAACAATGAATAAGCACCAACCGATTGTTACTAAAACAATATACGCAGTGACTTGTGAACTTGTTGCATTTGCTAATGTTATACTCAAAGCTAATAAGATCCAACCAACTAAATCATTTGTGATACCAGCAGCTAACACAACAACACCAACACGATCTTTAACCAACCTTAGTTCAGTTAATATTCTAGCTAAAACAGGAAATGCAGTGATACACATAGCAACGGCAATAAAGACCATGAATGTAGTAAATTTAATTTCTGGTAAATCTGGTGCTCCTTCTCTATAGTCTTTCCAAAGGCCAATAGAAAGGGCACAGCCTAAACCAAACGGCACTGCCATATTAAACAATCCAACACCAAGGGCAGTAACTATATGTTTTCTAATAAATGCAACATCAACTTCACAGCCAACCATGAATAATAACAAACAAATCCCAACATTTGCAACAAGAACGAGACCTGGGAGAGATTCTGATGGCACTACATACTTTGTAAAATTAGGAATCCGACCTAATGCAGTCTTTCCTAATATGATACCTGTTAACACTTCAGCAATCACTCGAGGTTGTTTAATATACTGCAATGGCATATATAAAAGTTGAGAAATGACTACAATGATCACTACTTGAAAGAAAAACATCGTGTACGGGGCACTAGAATCGTATTCTAGAGGGTTTGCCCCTGCAATGATCCCACCTGTACTCATCTATTCAATACTGTTAAAAGCTGGCTCCTTAATTACTGTAATGGTAATTTCGGAGATCATTTTTTAATTTCAATTTAATTTCCAAATTGAAATAAATTTAATAATTTTAACGGCTACAGCCCCACGTCCAGATATAGCAATATACCCGCTTATCCGAAACAGAAAAATACATAATAATAATTTGGTCCTTGAGGCGGGAAATTATTTCCAAAAAAAAATCACATGTTTTGTGATAAGGAAATGATTCAAATTATTATATAAAAGAAGAGTCAAACTCCCGTTATTAGTAATAGGAAACGAATTGAAACGAAATTAATAAGAACAAAAAAGAGAAAAAAAGAAAAGATGCTTGCAAGTCCAATTAATCTGAACAAATGGATCGCAGAAAATGAGGATAAACTCCAACCTCCAGTGAACAATTTTTGTCTTCAAAGTGATGGATTTATTGTGATGATCGTTGGTGGACCAAATGACCGTACTGATTATCACATCAATCAAACACCAGAATGGTTTTATCAATATAAAGGTGATATGTTATTAAAAGTTGTTGATGATGGTGTTTTCAGAGATATTCCTATTAAAGAAGGTGAAAGTTTTTTATTACCAGGAAATACTCCTCATAGTCCTGTCAGATTTTCAAATACCGTTGGAATTGTTTTAGAACAGGACAGACCAGCTACAGTCCAAGATCAATTGAGATGGTATTGTAAAAATTGTAAAGAAATCTGTCATGAAGAATCATTTTATTGTCTGGATTTAGGTACTCAAGTGAAAAATGCAATTGAAAAGTTCAATAACGATGTCAATTTGAAAACGTGTTCACATTGTGGTACTGTTTACTAATAAAGACCCGAATAGGATATAATATATCACGACTTGTATATGCATTTTTTTGAATAAAAGTTTGATTTATAAATTTGTTTATTTATGATGTTTACCTGATATGTTTACTGAAAAGTCTCAACATCAGATTTCTGTAAATATATTATATTTAATTAATCAATGATTTTTACAAATAGAAAATTAAACAAAACATTTTCAGTTAATGTAATGTCGACAAAACCATGTATTAAATGTTTACTCGTCATATATTTGGCTGAGCTAAAAATGGCTTGCAAGTAATGTGGAAATGTATTACTAATCCAATTTCAATGAATTCCACTGGATTTGCCTGTTATAATTGTCTCCTTATATATTGGGATAAATTATCTATATACGGTAAAATAAAATAAAATAAAATAAAAAATTATAAAAAAAATATCTTGCACTTGTTATGAATGAAATGACCAAGTTGAAAACGTTCTTGGACTAGTATACTACTGTCATAATCTATCTTATCGGAGGAAAAATCTTGGTTGTTACAATTATAGTACATTCTATCCCGTAATTTGACTGATCTACTATATACTCTTTTGGGTATATATTCCACGACCCTTCTTACTCTCCTATCTATTGACGCAATCGCATAAAATGTTCTCCCTTTTCCTTTCCAAAACTCAAAAGGACCAGCCGAACTAATTTTACTTCACATTTACCCTTTCAGGAATATAAATCCTCTTGGCCGTAACAAAATACGCTTATAGGATGTAGTGATAATACTTTATTATTGTGTAATTATCTAAAATCCTATTGATGTTCTAATATCTCAGTAATAAACTTATCCTCATTTCCTATCTCAAATTCTTATCTCTTTACATCATATCACATTTTCTATCTCTATATATTATGTCTCTATATTATGTCTATATATCTTATCTCTCTATATCATTAACTTGATAGTATGATCATCAATATTTGCCTTTTTCAAGTTCACATTTAACTCTCCCTATATACGAACATCCATGCTCAGTTAAAAAAACAACAATAATAATCTATTACCAATAAATATACAAAATACATATAAAATCATTTTATTTAAGCAGAAATTGAGGCTTTTGAAGCTTTCAATGTTCAATTTGATAGTCAATACTAAAATTTTCAGCTAGCCAAAGAATTAATTTATCAAAAACTATTGTACCAGCATTATCATAATGAATACTATGATCTGAATCAGGGAATATATGCATATCGTAATTTTCAACATTATTCAAATCAAATGAATTTATTAATTGTAAAGTATTTTGAAAATGAACGTTATCGTCACCGGTACCATGCATGATTAAAAATCGTTTCACATCTTTGAACAATGAATAATCTTTAATCATTGAATTACTATAATCATTATCAATTGGAGACCCCATGTACCTTTCAGTATAAATTGAATCATATAATAACCAATTAGTAACAGGTGCAACAGCCATACCATAACTGAAAACTCTACCATGGTCATATTCTAATGTTTTAAGAGTTGTAAACCCACCATATGACCAACCCCAAATTCCTATTCTTTTAATATCAACATATTCTCTTTCATTTGCATACATTTCTGTAGTTTCAACAATATCCCTTGGTTCCCAATATCCAATATTATGTTGAGCCCAAGATTTAAAATCCCATCCACGTGATCCTGTACCCCTTGGATCAATATATAGTACAATGATATCTAACGATGAAACTAACATTTCTTCAAAACCAAAATTAAAATCACATGAAAGCTTTTGAGCACCTGGACCTCCATAAACTGAAACTAAAACAGGATAACTTTTATGTTTATTAAAATTTGCAGGTTTAACTTCAATCATATCAATGGTAACATTATCATTCATTTTAAATTGATGATAAGTCTTAAATGGAACTCTATAAGATCTCAATGTTTCTGAAATATCATCTGAATTTGTCAAATTTGGTAAATCATCATAATATTTCCCATCATCATCATGATTAATAAATTTATTAATTTCAATTAACTTTTGATAAGGTAAATCCGGACCGTTATATTTAATAGAAGCCCATTTACCACCTTTTGAAACTTTGAAAGAATAAGAATGAATTTCATCTAAATCAGTCAAACCAGTCAAAGTCCCATCATGAAGAGAAGATTTATAAATTTGCCTTTGTAAAGCATTTCCATGGGTTCCAATGAAATAAACAGAATCATCAAATTCACTATAAGACAATACTCCACCAATAACATCCCAATCACCGGCAGATAAATACATTGATTCTTCATCTGAATTTAAAGATTTATGATAAATTAAATGATCATGACCTTCATAAACAACTGTATCAATAAACCCTTTGTTATTTGGTAAGATGAACAATTCACCATTATTTTTATACCATCCACCAAATGAGTTACAATCATAATGATTGAAATTAATAGATTTTTTATTTTTGGTATTGAAAACATTTGTTTGAACAAATCTACTAGTACGATCTGTTGATTTAAAAATTAACTCATTTTCATTTAACCATTTAACTTGATGAATGATAAAATCGGTACCTAAATTTTTAATATTTTCATTGTTATCTTCCCAAGGTTGTTTCACGATTTGAATTTTATTTGATTTAACATCATAAATATTTAATGAAACAATTGGATTTTCAAATCCTGGTTTTGGATATTTCAAACTTTCAATTGTTGGGTATTTATCATTTTTGAAAAATTCTAAATTATAAATTGGAACTTTTGAATCATCCCATTTAATGAAAGCAAACCTTGAATCATCATTTGCCCAATAAACTGCTCTATCTGAAGCAAGGACTTCTTCTTCATAGATCCAATCTGGTTTACCATTGAATATATTTTCATTATCAGAATCTTTAGTAACTTGTAATAATTTATCAGTTGAAACATCTTTAATGAAGATGTTACCATTGAAATTAAAATAAATATAATTAAAATTTGGGGAAAATTGTGCATAATAAAGGGATTGATTTATAGTTAATGTTTTATCATTTGGATCTGGTAATTCATAAATTGGTTTAACAATAAGAGATTTGGTATCAACTAACCAGTACTGTGCGGTGGAAGAATGTCTCCATTGAGATTTGTAGTTACTTCTCACAATGATTTTTTCAAACGATTTAGTAAAAGAAATTAATGAAGGATATAACTGTTCACCATTGTAAACAATAGAAGACAAATCGATAATCTTCTTTTCATATGAAGGATCCGATGCTTTCTTTATAATGATTACATTTTCAGGTTGATATAAATAATAACCTTCATCTGTGTTAACAATTGGATTTTCAGAATCAGATTTATCATCAGAATCTTTGTTAATGTCAGGTTCATCATCAGGTTGTTTGTTACCGTCAGTTTTATTATCAGAGTCTGTGTTACTGCCAGTTTCATTATTGGAATCATCGGCAGATTTACTGTCGTCAGATTCTGATTCTGAATCAGAATCAGAATCGGTATTAATGACCTTCCCTAAGATTGGTTTTTTATCTTTAATATCTTTTGTATTATCATCATGATCAGTACTTCTTTTAAGTAAAGTTTGATGGCCTTGTTGTTCGCTGAAGGACACATCAGTATCGATGAAATGAATATTACGATCAAAAACAAAAAATTGTCCTGAATGAATTTCATTAATTCCCATTGGTTTTAAATTGTCATTTGATTGGTTATCATTTGGATAATCAGATGAATTGTTTGGAGTTGAAACAAAAAGAACAATAAAAGTAATAAACATTGAAAACCCTGCAATAAACAATAATACCATTCTATATTGCTGATTATTGATCACATAGTTAAATTTCCTTTTAAATGTAGACCAACGTGGTTC
>JAJLVG010000157.1:0-14194 GCA_030564585.1 Martiniozyma abietophila
TCACAAACACTAATTAAATTTGCTGCATATCTTAAACTCGTTTCAACACCAATCTTTGTTAATAATTGTAATCCATCTCCATCAATTTCTGTTTCTTCTTCATTACATCTAATTTTTAAAATTTCTTCAATATCTTCTTGATTATATGGTTGTGTTTGAACAATAATTGTACGATCTAATAAATCAACTGGTAACCCATGCGGAGATTTATAATTAGTACCTCTAGTTTGTGTAATACCTCTATTTGTTGCCATGATAACAATTGGTGAAAATTCATCTTCTAATAATCTATTAATAAATGAAAAACATTCAATATCTAACATATGAACTTCATCAATAAATAAAACACCTGGAATTATTTCAGCTTTACCTTCTTCTTTCCATTCAGCAACTTTTAAATTAATTTGATCACGAACTTCACTTGAAATTTCTCCTGTATCACCAGAAAATAATGCTAAAAATCCTTGTTGTCTTGAATTAATAACATCAATATCATGTAATGAAACTGTATGTAAAACTTCTTTTCTAACTTGTAATTCACCTTCAGGACATGCAACAAATTTAGTATCTGCTCCCATTGCATCATAATCTCTAGCTCTTGTATAACTTCTACCAAGTTTTGTAACTTGACCACTTGCTTTATCAATTGAAACAACATCACCTGCAATAACTTTTTCTTTACTTAATTGTTCAATAATTTTACCACCTAATTCATAAACAGTTTCCATATCAGTTGTTCTCATTGTAATTTTACCTTGTTTATGACCACCAGTCAATGATCTATCAATTTGAATTTCAACAATTTCACCTTCAATAACTTCTGTTTCTTCTTTAATTCTAACTCCAACTGATTTTCTAAAACTTTGTGTTAATCCTTCTGTTTTACTAATCTCTTTACTAAAGACTTCTGATCCAGTAATTGCAGTAAATGGAACTTCAGATCCAATTGATTGAGCAAGACCCATTGCTAAAGCTGTTTTACCTGTTGATGGTGGACCTGCAAGTAAAACTGCTCTACCAGCAATTTGACCTGCTTCAACTAATTTCAAAACAATTCCCATTGCTCTACGTGCCCTTAATTGACCAACCATCCCTTGAGATAAAGGACGTGGTTGTAAATGATCATCAAGACCAAGACCAGAAATATGTGAATGAGATGCAATCAAAGAAAGCGTTTGTTCTTTTGATGTTGGTGTAGTTATTGACATTTTTATTTTTATTTGTTTAGATTTATAAGCTACTTGAACTTCAGTCCTATGCTAGTGGCGAATAACAAATGTGCTTTTAGTCTTCTCTTCTTTTCCATCAAAGGAAGCAAATTTGAAGAAAATTGAGAATTTTCATTTTAATTTTCTTTGCGGTGTACTGAGTTTTGTTTCATTTTTTATTTATTAAATTAAGTACTTTCATATTGTAATTTGATTGAATTATCACTCGTTATGTTTTTAACGGTTCCAAATAGGAAAATATTAATCCCAAAAAATATATTCATTTTCAATTCTTAATGAAATTGAAATTCTAGCTGATGCTTTTAAATCAATTGAATTCCCAAGATTGAAAAGTGAAATTGTCTAAATGTATTAATATTGTTACAAAAAAAGATCTTGATGATCACTTATTGAAATACATAATGATGGTGAAGCCAATTTACTTGAACTTTTTCACATGACAAAGGAAAGAGAAAATTCATTAAAACCTCTCTTTGAAAATAAGTCTTGGAGTTGTTTTTATATTGATAATTGTTTGGATATATAAATTGTTAATCCTTATCGGAGTTTTAATAGGTAGACCTATTAAAAGATTGGAGGTCACTAATTTATCAAAATCACTTTTTGAAATTGTTTTAGAATTTAATTGCAAATTACTTTATTCCGGTAATCATGGAATTATTAAAGAAAGACTTGAATTACGAAGGTCAATTAAAAGGATTGCCCTAAAATTTTCGAAAGATAAACTTTCCATTTTGGCAACTTAAATTGGATATTTCAGATTAGATCAGTACTGTATTCCTAATATTACTATCATAGGACCAGAAAATATTGATATTTCTCTACAATTTGGTAAAGTTGTTCCAATGCTATGTTTAAATCTTCAGAAGTCTTATTTTGTTATTTACGTTGATGATGTAAAAAAGTAGAAAGTTCTGTCACTGTGGTACTGGAGTTTTACAGGATTCCAAAGGCAGGGAAGTAATTATTAAGGCTCCTAAAGCTGCCCCTAAAAAAGGTATATCTTTGTGAGTAAATTAAATTTGAACTTCAGTTTCACGGCATACTAAAGTTTGCTCAATGATTATATTACGGTGATGAATCAGGTATTCGGTCTATAGTTTATTATTATTTTATTGATTTCCAGTTAGAGATCAATTGGATATATATATATATAACTAGATACTACTTGAATATAGAATTAGATGATAATTGTATGATTTATGTTTTTAACAGTATTTGGTCTAGTCAACACAATATTTTTTTTCAGTATCCAAGCTCGAAGAGAGACTGCAGTGAAACCTGAAACAAACGAGAAGTGCAAAGGAAAACATGAGATTTCTTCAAATAGTCACCTTTATCACTATATCAGGAATAATTTAAAGAAATTATATTAATAAAAGTACACTATGGAAACATTTTCTATCTTTCCACAAGAATTGAAAGAGAAAATTCTCAAGATAGCTTTTAAGGATGACTTGAATTTTCAAAATGAATTGTTAACTCATGTTGCTAAAATTGAATTGAAAACACCGATCAATCAGATTAAGAATTCATATGTGGTTGATCTTATCAATCTTTCAAATATCCAGTTCTATTATTTTGAAATGATGTCGTTTGGAAGAGAAAGTTCTAAGGATATATTGGATAAGTTAAGTGTTCATGGTGGAGGTAAAAAAGAATTTATCTTGAATTTAATTAGACATAATGTTATTAAAATTCCTTCACTTAGTTGTGAAATTTTACCAAATAATAAACTACTTTCATATTGTGACTCGATTGAATTACCTGTCACTCTTTTTCCAACGGCTTCAAATAAAGAAAGGTTGATTCCAAAAATATCTACACTTTCAGCTACTAATGAGTTTGAACTTTTAGCTGAAGTTGTTAAATCAATTGAATTTCCAAGATTGAAAGAAGTCGAAATCAATAATATTAGAACTGATTCATTTTTACAACTTTTAGAGGATTTAAATACAATCAATCATCCTCTTATCACCATTTCTTTTGTTTACGATATTGATCTTAAAAATTTGTTACCGGAAATTCGTAAGTATGATGTGAAATTGTTTCATTGTGTTAGTCTTGATACAAAAGAAGATCTTGATGATCATTTATTACAATATTTAAATGATGATGAAGGTAGAAAACTTTCAGTTTCTTCGATGTCAAAAGAAAGAGAGAATGCGTTGAAACCTTTCATTAAAAATAAATCATGGCTTTATCTTCATATTGATAATTATAGTTGGGATACCGTTTTGAACTATGGATTTTGTGATGGTCGTACATTCGATAGGCTAGTTACTTTAAATGCAGTTTTGAATAGACCTATTAAAAAGTCGGAGATCAGTAATTTACCTGAAACCCTAGAAGAAGTTTATTTTAACTTCAAGTGTAACTCAGCAGCTCCTGAAGATAATGATGTCAATAATGATGACATCGAAAGATTTTCATTGCCAATGGGAATGAGAAAGATTAAATTAGAATTCTCTAATGATAAATTTTCTTCTTCAGCTGTTCAATCATTTATTGGATATTTTAAATGGGAAGAAATATATTTTTCTGATTTTACTATTACAGGACCAGAAAATGCTACGGTTACTTTACCATTTGGTAAAGTTGTTTCAGGATTGTATCTAACAGCAGAAAGATCAAGTTATAATATTGAAATTGATGATTTAAATGAGTATGAAGGTACCATTAAAGGAAATGGTATAATAGTGGATAAAAAAGGTAAAAAGTTTCAATTAGCTCCTTTAGCTGATTATGAAGAGCAAGATTTTCACTCTTCAGATGAAGAATCAGAAGAGGAATCAGATGAGGAATCAGATGAAGAGGAATCAGATATTGCCGAAGAGCTATATTAATCATTGAATGTTCTCGAGTAATATATATAATACGTATAATTTGTCTGTTTTGCTCATATTGCTAATATTTTTATAGATTTTGTGAGGAAAATGAAAAAAAAACCGTTTTCTCAAGGATCTTTGTCAATGTGATGAATTAGAAACAACACAACACTTGGTAGAATATACCATTATAAACTGATGACGGCATCACAACCAATGCCACCGCAAGGTAATACACATAAAAAGATACCAGATAATATACAACGGGTTTGTAGTGGACCAGGATCAGCAACAGTCAATGGAAAAGTGTTACATTCTTACCAGTTTTCTCCTTCAAATATTGCAGGATGGAATGATTGTCCAAATAGTGTGTTAGAAACGGTTGTCAAAAAGAGAACTAATAGAAAACGACCAGTTCATATTAGTCATATTCAGAACAATGATTCGATACCAACACCAGTTACAACTCCACAATCACTCAGAAGTTTTTCTCTTCCTCTTCCACCTCCATCCAACCAAATGAAAAAAAATTGACTGAAAGTTAAAAGATGCATGTGGATGTGTTCGAATGTTTCCAAGTCAATAATATAAATCAACTATTAATCTTTAATTGAACTCACTTTAATAGTTTATATAGGAAATATTATTTCCTAAATTTTAATCAGATTTTTAATTCTATAAATTCTATTATGATAGGTATATAATATACATATAAGTTTTATAAATGTATGTACATGTAATATGTATGTGGCTAAAGTCAAGTTAGGTTAACTTAACTTTAAAAATTATTATTTTCTAAAACTTCTTTAGCTCTGTTGACCTTTGTAGCCAACCATTGACTACCCCCTTGATCAGGATGATTTCCTTTCATCATACTTTTCCATCGTTGATGAACTTCTTTTTTACTTGGATTATCTGTAATACTAAATCCTAAAACCATCAGAGCTTCTGTTCGATCCATTATCGGTTGAAATCCACCATATAACATATGCGAATTCAACGAATGGAAATTTCGCCAATATGGACTCTCATTAGCTCTTGGTTTATATAAATTGGGTACTTTGATATTATTTAGTTGTAGTATATCTCTTGGTGTCAGCTGTTTATATATTTTCAGTGCAGAAAATGTTGCTTTCAGTGTTAAAGCACTTATAGTAATACCAAGCCCTATGAAAAGAGGGAGCTGTTCAATTAAAGATTTTTGTTAGTAATCTTTAGTCTAATAAATCATATTTTAAATGAACCATATATTGATATTGATCATACATACAACCATTCTTTTTATTTGACTCTTTTTCTTTACTTTTCTTTATTTTATTTCAAAGCAATAAGGGTTGAGAAATATTAAATAAAATTATTAAACAATACAAAAACTCCACTGAAGAGAACATATTAGATAATTTGCTCTTACCCTGACATCCTATTATATATAAGCTAAATTTATATGAATCAGACCTTGTTACTCTTTGTTTGTATATGTGGTATATATCTGACATTTCTAACATGGGCTTATTTACAAGAAAAGTTAACTTCTACAAGGTATGAAGGTGAAAAATTAGAATCTACATTAGTTATTCATATTGTTCAATGCATTTTCTCTGTTTTTATTGGTATTATTTATTGGTATTATAAAACAAAAGATTCAAACTTAACATTACATTTGGAAAAAGATCATCAGAATAAAATTGATGATAATAATGATGATGAACCATTACTGACACGTCAAACATTATTTACACTTTATTTGATTTCATTATCTCAATCAATTTCCGCTCCTTTATCATACCTTTCTCTTAACCATGTGTCTTATGTGTTATATATATTAGCAAAATCATGTAAATTGATACCATTATTAACAACTCATTATATACTTTATGGAACAGTATATGCACCACATAAATACCTTGTTGCTGGTGTTGTCACAGCAGGTGCTGGTTTATTTACTATTGGTGGATCCAAAAGTGGGTCAAAAGAAGAAATAAATAGTGAAGGGAACGTTTATTTTGGTTTAGCATGTTTGATTGGTAGTTTGATGATGGATGGATTCATGAATTCAGCTCAAGATCAATTATTTAAAATTAATAAAAAGTTTACAGGTGCACATTTAATGGTTTTATTGAATAGTTTAACATTATTAAATTTAACAGCATATACATTAATATTTACTGATCAATGGCCTTTATTTTTCAAATTTATTAATAACCATGGATTCAACGTCTTTTTAGATATGATTAAATTTGGAATTTGTGGTGCATTAGGACAAATATTTATTTTCATTACTCTTGAAAAGTTTAGTAGTGTTGTTTTAGTCACTGTTACAGTTACTAGAAAGATGTTTAGTATGGTTTTAAGTGTTGTTTTATTTGGTCATAAATTGAATTTACAACAATGGATTGGATTAGGACTTGTTTTTATTGGAATTGGAGCTGAAAGTGGTATGAAAATATTTAGTAAACGTGATTCATCTAAACAAAAGAAATTGTAAAGAAACATATTTTTAAATTTATATACATTGGTTTTAGTAGTAATACAATATTAATTAAAATTATAAAAGAGGAAAGAAAGAGAAAGAAAAAAAAAAGTAAGAAGAAAGAATATAAACGAGACGTGTGTGTACAAATTAGAGTAAAATATTAAAATAATACTTAAGTGTATAATACAATATGCAGAATGATACATGAAAAATGATAGAATGTTAGAAGAAAAGAAAAGAAAAGAAAAGAAAATCAGGAATATTGTAATATGTATTCTTTTCCTTTTTAATTCTTTTGTTTATTTTGTTTCCAAAATTACTTACCTATGTGCTAATTGAAGTAAGCATCTAGCAGCACCAATACTACTTGGAGTGGTTTGTAACCGAGTTGGCGATGACCAAAGTTGAGTTTGGGTTGCATCATCTGTAGCTTCTTCCTTTTTTTCATCCATTCCAATATTACAAGATTGTGATTTTCTCATCATACCTTGATTACGAACTGGAGTGACAATAATAGATGACTGTTGATCAATAGTTACATCATTATCATGATTATTAATTTGAGCAACTTTTTTTGCTGTACTTTGATTTGATTCTTCTATAGTTTCACAAGTTGAATGACGTCGTGCAACTAATGGTGACATTTGATTTAATAAAATTGTACTTTCATTTTCATTTTCATGTTCAATTGTTGTATCTAAATCTTGATCTGTCATAGATTTTGTAATTTTACTAAATAATTTAGAAATTGGAGGAAGTTTAATATTTATATTCATGTTATTATTATTATTTGTTTCATAATTTGAACCAAATGAATTTGCAAATGATGAAATTGTTGCAGGTGCAGACATTGGTTGTGATCTAAAACTTTGAAGATATTTTAACTTAAATGAATTATTATTTTTCAATACAGCATTTTCAAGTGAAAGAAATTTATCAACATTTGAAGATGAAGGTGCACTCTTTGCAGCTGCCATTTCTAACATTGATGATGGTTTTATATTAGTTAAATTAAATGATGTTTGTTTATAATTTTGATTATGATTTTGATTTTGATTTTGATTTGGAAGTTTTAAATTTTCAATAGGAGTTGTAATTTGATTTGTTTTAACTTTATAATATGCAATTTGAAGTTTCATTTTTAATAACCTCGCACGTTTTAAAGATGGTGAAACTGGTGGTGATACATTTAATTGATCAATTTTACGTTTCTTAAAATTATTATCATGTTCTTCAATAACATCTAAAACAGTTGAATTTGAAATAGTTGAAATCGATCTTTTAATGGAAGTTGCCTTTATTGGAGTTGATTGTAAAAACGATCTGAATTTATTTTTATTGATATTAATATCAGATTCAGTAAGAGTACCTAAAGGTAAACGATTAGTAGAAGTTTTAGCTACCATTAAAATGAAAAAGATGATGATATTAGTCTACTATTTATAACAAAATGAAATTAAGAAGGGAGGGAAAAAGGAAGAAGAATGTATTCAACTTATGATACAAAAAGAAAAACACTTTACTTAAAGATACTTTTTCTTTATTTGAAAACAAGTTTTGTGGGTTCCTTTGTTTAGTTTTAATATAAATATGTGAAAACCCCCCCGACGCGGTTGACAAGACTGAATAACAATAATCATAATTAATAATATTAATATGTAATTTAATATTTAATTTGTTTGTTGTGTGTTGTCACTTTTTTTTCAAAAGAGAGAGAGAAATAATATATAATAATAAAGACAAATGATAATAAAAATGAAATCTGTAATCATATTTCAATTTAGATACATAATAAAAACATGTTCAAATGATCGATGTGTAGAGGAGAAAATCAGTAAACAGGGAACTTGGGACTACAAACACTCGATACAAAAGACACCTTTCCAACAGACGAAATTAGAGAAACACTTGAACTTGAACTGAGCAGTCCCTTAGTAAATGCCCTCGTTTGGAATGGAAAATTTTATGCGAAATTTGGCGACGCGTTTTGTGTTTACAATTTGCAGTTTTCGGTTGTTTTTGTTTAACGCGTTTGGGGGGTCTCAGCAGTTAATTACGAGAAATATGATGTTTTCAACTGTAAAGTAGTATATATAACATATGTGTGTAAAGTGTCAATAATTACAATACGTGTCTTTAATTTTTAGACTCATACAATCTTGTACCCATAGTTGTAGAAAATGGCCTTCGGTTACTTTCAATTTCAATTTTCGGTTTTTGTTATTTTTCTTTTTTTGCTCATCACATTTTATATATAAAATTGCTCATTGATTAATTGATCTAATTTGTTATGTACTCAATGGAACATAATATTATGACATAAATACATTAACGTTAACTCTTATTGAAATATATTACTAATTTCATAGATCTTTTTCTTCTTGTGAAAAGTTCATGAAAAGTTTGTACTATAAACCCTACCACCGAATTTTAGCTTGAAAATGGTTCTTCACACTACACAAATTAATTCAACTTTTATGTAAATGTTATATAGTAAGTATTGTTCAGTATTTTATTTTTAGTAATAACATTAAAGAGACATATAATAACAAACAAAAGAATAAAAAAAGAAAAACCTTTTCAAAACGACACCCGATGAACATTCAGTGAAAATACTTGTTATATTATATATTGTAAAAACGATTTTTTTTTTTTCAATCAAATTAAATCAATTTTTGAATGATCTAGCATCAATCTTAGCTGATAAATCTTTTAATCCTGTATAATAAACATCCTCAATTTCATCACCATTACCACTTGCAACTTTTAATAATAATTCATTTAATTGGGCACTACCTAAAATATCAACATGTTCAGCTGTTTTTGAGCCGCCTCTAATATCATAACTATCTGGTTGATGCAATAATTCAACAATTGTAACTTTAGATTTTCCTGGATTATACATACTATCTTCTTCTTTCCATTTATGACACATATAATGAGTTATTAAAGATAAAGTACCATCACCATCACTTGTTAAAACACTTGTCTTCCTATCCATATCAATTGTAACATTAAGATTTGAAACTTCTTTATCATTTTCTTCACGATAATAATAAGCTCTTTCACTTGGATTACCAACACCATAAAAGCAATAAATTTTCATATCTGGTGCATTTGGTAAAAAGACTTCTAATGGATTATTCCATTTACTAAAATTTTCTTCATTTTCTGCTAATTCGTTTTCATTTTTCGAAAATCCGAAAGAATATTGTTCTAATGTTCTCCTTGAAAACCAATCAGGTCCTTGATTTAATAGAAATTCAATTGAATCAGAAACTGTTAAATTTTTTTTTGAATATGAACCAATATCATTTGCAAATCTAATAAAATTTCCATAAGTATCATTATTAAGACATGCAGAACTATTTGGATTTAAACAATCTTCAGGTGATGAATTAAAATCACCCCAAATTAATGGACCACCTTTTGGTATCATACTTGGAATTCCACCAAATGATTTCAACATATCTGATCTTTCCCTTCTTGAAAAGAATTTTTCTAATCCATAAACTGCTAATCCATTTAATTGAACAGTATCTTTCATTTCACCTGAAAGTAAAGCAGTTATAGCTTTTGGTGTACCTAACATTGAACCTGAAATATCAACAAATGCTTCAATATGATCATTAACCCATGATTTACCTCCATTACCAAAATGAGGACCATCAGCTTCAACCCATTTTAAAAAATAAAAAACAACTTGAGATCCCATTGAATGACCGAATAAAACTGTTTTTTTATTTTGTAATGAATTTGTTAATTCTATTTGCTTTTTTAATTTACTAAAATATCCATCACGCCTTTCTAAATCAAGGTATGCTAATCTCCAATCATATGCAGCACTAAACATATTTTCAGGTCCATAACCAATAACAGCTAAATTTTCTAAAATTTTATTCCAAATCCAATAACCAGCAACAAAAAAGTCAGCAGCTTCAAATCCTTGAGCAGCTCTAAGTTTAACCCCTGGTGGATCTAAACCTGTTTCAGAGTCAAGCATTATATGTTTTAACCAACATGCCTTTTCTAAAAACATTGTTCTTAACATATAAAATGAACCCCATAATCTCTTTCTAAAATATTTTTCACTTGAACATTCATTATCACCATCAAGACCCCAACTTTCAATACCTGTACTAACAACACCAGGAACCATAATAACGTTCATGTTAGCTTCATAACCTTGCTTTCTCATATATTTACCAATTGCAAAAGAACCAGATCCTTCACTTTCTTCCTTTTGACGTTGTAATAAAGTCTTTTGTAAACTTTCAGGAAAGCTATCTTTCCAATCATCAAAATAATCCAATAAATTATCAAATGAAAGGGAATCAAAATTTATATTATCAAGTTTAAGATATTCATCTAATGGTGGTAAAAGATCTTTTGAAATTTGATCCTTGTTTATATAACCTGTAATGATAACTCCGATTAACATACCAAATAAAAGGATGAACCTTCTCTTTTCCCAAAAGTGATTTGCAACAGCTTTTGTAACATTTTTTAAATGTTTCTTATTTTTTAAATGTACATTCTTCTTGATTTGTTTATTAATTTCTTTAACATCATGTTCAAGTTCTTCAATTTGTTCTTCAGCATCATTTTTCTTTTCAATCAGAGTTTCAATTCCACTAGTTAAACCTTCAACACTATCACTACTACTCCCATCTGAATCTGTATGATGAGACTTATGCTTTCTACTCTTCAATGCCATGATCTCCTTTTGCAGTAATGTCTGCCAATTTCTTTACTATTCTTTATTCTTCGGATTTTATTAGAACAAGACCGGACCCCAAAATTTATTAAATTTTTCTATGCGATGTTTAATTTAAATGAGCTTAATCTATGTAATACTGTTATGACACTTTTGAATAGTATTATTCAAAGCATTCCATGATAAATTATTGATTGTTTTATAATTTGTAATATAACTTACAACACATTACTCCTTATTGTATCTTCACTTAATACACACTCTCCTTCTCCCTCTCTCTTCTCTTGTTATCTCTCTTCTCTTCTCTTATACTTAATCCGCGGATGATAATCTTAAGAAAAAAGACAATAAAAATTAAAAAAATAACCGAAACTTCCTTACAACAAGAAAGGTAGAGAAAAAGAACGTTAACTCAACCTCTTTGACTTATATAACAATGACTTCACAATTCCTTCGTTCACGTATTAGTTCTTTTAGAGAATATTGGACCCCTGTTAGTCATACTTCAACATTTGCAACAACTGGACAAATCACTCCAGAAGAATTCCTTCTTTCTGGTGATTATTTAACTTATCGTTTCCCAACTTGGCAATGGGCACCTTCAACAGGTATTTCTAGAGATTTCCTTCCTTCTGATAAACAGGTTCTTGTTACTCGTCATGTCCCATGTATTGTTAGAGCAAGTGATTATGAAACACTTGAAGAAGGCGAATATATTGACGATGATGGAAATGAAATCGATAATGATAATGATGGTTGGACTACTCCTCATGTTCATGTTATAGACCATCAAAATGTATCAATAGCAGCTGCAGATTCAATTAAAGAACATTCCGATGAAGATGATGATGCTCCAGATGATATTGATGATCTTATTGATGAAACAGCACAAGATGAATTTGATGAAGAAATTGATGATAATACTAGGCCGAATCATGATGGTAATAATTTATTAAAGAGAAGTTATGATTTATATATTACTTATTCTACTACTTATCGTGTTCCAAAAATGTATTTAATAGGATATGATTCAAATGGTTCTCCATTAACACCTGAACAAATGTTCGAAGATATTGCAAGTGATTATAGACATAAAACTGTTACTATCGAAAAGGCACCATTTTTAAATGATACAACAGCAGTTTCAATCCATCCTTGTAGACATGCTAATGTTATGAAAGTTTTAATGAAAAGGGCGTCAATGGCTGCAAAAGCTAAATTAGATGCACAACATGAAGATAAATTAATTCATAATGTTTCAAAACTTGGATTAGCTGATTCTAAAAATGGTAATAATAAAGATGATGAAGATTGGGAAGATTTAGAAGATGATGCTAATCAACAATCAGGTATTAGAGTTGATCAATATTTAATTGTATTTTTGAAATTCATGTCAAGTGTAACACCCGGAATTGAACATGATTATACAATGGAAGCATTATGAGCTCTCTGTTGAAGTTTATTCGAATTTCTTTTTGTTTTAAAGCAATTAAAACTCATGCTTTTCATTATTTCTCCTCTAGTAGGAAAGGGTTGGTTTATTTTTTATTTTTTTTATAAGTACATAATATGTTATATATATATCTGGATTGTATTGATTAATAAACACTGAATTTGTTTAAACACAAGCCAAGCCAAGCCAAATTCATGAACTACCAGGTATCAATTAAATTCCCTATCTATACTACCTTTTCAAAAATTCTTAAAATTCAGTAACCTTTTTCCAAATTCTAACACTTTTATCAACACCACCAGTAATTAATCTCATTCCAGAATGATCAAAAGTTGAACATAATATACCTTTCTCACTTTCAAGTGATCCAGGAACAGCAGTTTGTTTACCATCTTGAAACATTTTACCTGGATTCCAATCCCAAAATCCATATTGTCCATTATCACAACCACCAAATAAAATATCTTCATCATCATTAAATGCCATTGTATTAATTATCAAATTCCCATATTTGATTGAATCATGTTTCCAAAATTCAAGTTCTTGTAAATAATCTGTTGTTGGTAACTTGAATTTTTTAATACCATTTGATGAACCAGAAATTAATTCTTCTGTATCTTCATTGACTGCAAATGATCTAACACTCTTATTATGATACGTTAAAGTATTTAAACATTTTCCCATTCTTAAATCCCATGTTTTAACAGTCGAATCTAGTGAACTACTTATAACTTGAGGTTCATCATTTCGACATATGATTTTTGTGATACTACCTTTATGTCCTGTTAAAACATCAATTTGATTTCTAGTTCTTATATCCCAAACTCTTATAGAACTATCTCTACCACCTGTAAGTATAATATCTCTTTGTGGATGTAAATCAATTGTATAGACAGCACTTAAATGACCATGATAATCTCTAATTGATTTATTCTTTTCTAAATCCCAACATTTAACAGTTTTATCTTCAGAACATGAAAACATGTATGGATGTCGAGGTGAAATAACAATTCCACGAATTGCCATTATATGACCTGATAATGTATGTTGTAATGTATTGGTTGCTAAATCCCATACTTTCATTGTTCTATCAGAAGATCCAGTAATGAAATATGAATTAAAAGGATCCATTGCAACAGCATGGATTTGTCCAACATGACCTAATAAAATTTTATTTAATTTCCATTCACTATGATTAATTATCGTTGGAGTTAATTCTTTAGTTGAATTTTTAGGAACAATAAGAGAATTTGTAAACTTAGTTTTATCAGGCTTTAAAATTGTATCAGTAACAGATTCAATTATTGATTTTGATTTTAGTTTTTGATTTGATGAATTTTGGTATAATGTTAAACTAGTCGATGATTTAATTTCATTAATTTTAGGTAATCCGAGATCATCATCATCATCATTATCATCATTAAAGCTGATTCCATTTTTGTTATCAGTTGATTCTAACAATTGAAGTTTATCAAGAATTGATTTTTGTTTTGA
>JAJLVG010000158.1:4186-14187 GCA_030564585.1 Martiniozyma abietophila
TCTATACTGTTGAAATCTACTGTAAACAAAAACAAAACATTATATTCTAATTGAAAACTCATATGTTGTTAAAAGTTGAAAGTAACTTTCATGAACTGAAATCAAATTAATGTACAATGTACATGTGATTGGGTGTGTGTGTGAATGAAAGAGAAGTAAAAAAGGAGAGAAAAGAAAGAAGAAATGAAAAAGTTTTTCTCTCTTCTCTTTAAATTTTCTCTTTCAATTTCGTACTCATTTTTATATCCGCGCCATAATATTATATGTATTCAATATTAATTAACAGGCTCTCTTTCTTACTCTCTCTCTTCACTGATATTTAATTATATTCAATACAATATATACATCTACTCATATATATATATATATATATATATTAGACTATGAAATCAAATCAATTTCGTGCTGATTTAGCAATTCGTGAAATTACAAATGTCCCACATTTTTCTTCAACAGAATGTTATGTAGTTATAGCAACTTCAAATCATAAAAGGCATACAACTTCATCAATTCATTTAGAAAATCATAAAGGAATATTTGGTGATAATGGATTATATTCATTTAATTATAAAACTGGTATAAAAAAAGATAAATGGATTACATTAACATTTTATACAAAATCAATAAAAGAAAATAAATCATCAAAATTAGGTATTTTAACATTAAATTTATCAAATTATTCAATTGATTCAAAACAAAAAGAAATGAGATTATTACTTCAAGAATCAAAATCAAATTCAATTGTTAAAATTGGTATGAAATTTCAATCATCTGATGGTTCAATAATACCATCAAAATTATCTCCAATGGAAAATTCTGTTTCAATGAATTCTTCAATATCAAAAAGGTCAAGATTTTCAACAAATAGTTTAATTTCAAAAACAACAAATCAATTCACTCATTCAACTTTAAATAATCATAATAATAATAATAATATTGATTCAATAAATTGTGAATTCCCAAATGTTGATAAGTTTTTATTAAAAAGAGTTTCTATTCCAAAATCAAAACCTGTAAATAATATTGACGGTACTCATTCTTTAATGGTGGAAGCTTTATCTTCAAATTCAGAAAATGATATCTCAAAAACCATTTTAAATAACCTTATTAATAAAGTTTATAGATTTACTTGGCAATTAACTGATCAATCTTATCAAGAATATACTCCAACTGAATGTGTTATTGATATTGTTAAAAGAAATGGTAATGGTTGGAAAAAGAATGATGAAGGATTTGATATGGTTGATGTTGTTCAATCTGAATATTGGGAAAAACTTTCAAAAAATAATATTAATAATAAAAATAAAAATAAACATAATAATAATGATAATAATACCCCTGAAGTTGATGAATGGGCAGAATTTGAAATTGATGATGAAAATAAAAATGATAATATTGAAAATGATATTTATAGTTATAATAATGATTCAAATGGTTATGTTGATAATGATAATTATAATCAATATCGAAATCAAAATCGAAATTTAGTTGAAAGAGTTAAACCATTAAGTGAAGCTATTGTTAGAGATGATTTAAGAAGTTGGAATGTTAATATTCAAAATTTATAATAGATTTCGTCATGAAGGTTTTCCTATTTATATCATATTATTTATTTACTTTTTTTCATTACTTTTTGTTTTATATTATTTTGGTTTATATACCCACATCACAAGTTGTAACTTGTACTTTAAGTCTAAAAAAGTATTCCTTCATTAGTTCCCGTGATCTACTATTATTAATATTATTATTATTATTATTATTTTTTATTAATAGTTACAAAATATAATGCTCATCAAATTATTGTTGTTATTAACTACAATTAAGAAGCTCTCTCAATACCATCACTGTCATAACCGTCTTCATTATAATCTTCATTATCAGAATATCCTTCTATATCTTCAAAATCATCATTAACTCTTGAATTTTTATTGGTATCATAATTTTCTAATTCAAAAGTTTCGTTTCTTTCATTGTTATTAATTATAGTATCATGACCATGATCTGGTAAAGATGAATATGATGAGAATTGACTATTTGATGATGGTAATATATTTAATCTTTCAAGAATCATATAAATCAAAGATCTTATATATATTATCAGTTTCTTAATTAAATTATTCAAAAATTGAGTTTTTATACTCAAATAAAGTAAGATTAAAACGAGTAAAATAAAAAATATTGTGGTAGTTCCATAATGTGAGTTTTTTATTTCAACAGTTTCAACATCATCATATATATTTCCATGGTTATGCCCATTATTATTATTATTATTATTATTATTAGTATTATTGCTGTCTAATATTTCATTCCCAGTAGTATTGATAACAGTTGATGAAGCATTTGTTCCTGTATTTGAATTTGGGCCACCCCAAATCCAATTCTTTGTTTTAGTGCTGTTATAATTAAACCACCATAAATTACTTTCATCATTTTCATCAACATTTAAATCATTCTTTAAAGTATCAAAAACAATAGATTTATAAGTTTCTTTAATTTCAAAATATGGTCTATTTAAAACTCCATCAATTTCTGCTCCTTTAAAAAATAATCCTGAAGAAATTTCTTTATAATAACCAACTTGTGAAACATTTTTATTAAAATGAATTGACCATTCACTCATCATTTCATCAGTAGCATATAAAATTGCTCTACCAAGGGTCCATGTAAATTCATTATTAAAAAAATTATCTTGAACTTTAAAAGTTGAATCATTTTCAATAGAAATTCCAAATCCTTGATGTAATAATTCCATTATAAATGTACTTTTAAAACATAATTTTTCTTTTTCTTTATTTTTTAAATCTTTCATTGAATCATAGATTGAATTTAAATCTAAATTACAAATTTCTTTTGTTTTAAAATTTAAATCATTATAATTATATTGAATTAAATCATTAGAAATTTCATTTTTAATAACTTTTGAAATTGTATCCCAAAATCCTGAAAGTGCAAAAAATGATTGTTTTGAAACATCAAATTTTGGAGTATTAGATTTTAATAAACAAGTTGATACTGAAAAAGGATTTCCTTGATTTAAATCACATTGTTCATTATTACTGTTTAAAATTAAAAGGTTATGAATTAATTTTTTACATTCATTAAAATTGCTTTCACCTTTCAATAAAAATTTTTCATTTTTCGTTTTAATTGATTTTTCAAAACCTAAAGGTAAACATGGATCTAAAATAATTTTATTATCTTTTAAATTAATATCATGTTTTAAATTAGAAATTAAATAATCAATATAACGTTGATGAAAATGATTTAAACCATAACTTAAAAAAGATGTTGAATATAATTTTGTATTATTTATAAGTTGTAAATTAATCAATTGATTATTTTGCTTTTCAATTTCTTTTGAATTTGGTTCAAAAGTTAATTGTAATGATCCACCACCAAGGGCCATTATACCATTTGTTGATATAGTTTCTCTAGTTTGATTTAATGGTAAATTATTAAGATAATTTAATCCTATCCAACTATATAACCCTTCTGTATCACCATCAATTATATTCACATGAGATTCACAATCAGGTATAAAAAAATCAGTATGTTGAATAAAATATTGACAAATATCATTTAAAATTTGATTTTGAATAGTTGGTTCTAAAATTCTTAACCCAGCAGTTGCATGAAAATAAATTGGAGTTCTATAGTGTTGTTCAATAGGTATTATATCATAAATTTTATACATTAAATGATTCATATAATTTTTAAGATTATAATTATCATTATTATAATCAGATATTAATGTGGCTATACCAGGTTTAACTTTTTTATACCAATCATGATTAAAATTAATAACTGGTAGCTTATCGGGTTTATCAGTTAAATTTGAATTTGTTGAATTATTTAAAAAATTTGAAAATGAATCCCAAGAATATATGAAAGCACGAGTACCTTTTGAACCTGCATCAATTATAATTATATAATTTAAAGGTAATAACGACGATTTATCAGAGGAATTTGAATAAATTGGAGCTTTTTCCCAATGATGAGCGTCAGACTTTTTTGAAGATCTACTTTTAATCTTTAAATTATTATGTATCTCATTCGGTTTAATAACGGCCATATTGTAGTTTGTTATTTCAAAACCTACAGATGCTTATTCAAAGCTTTACACTTTACTCTTTTCTCCATCTTTTATAAAAAAGAATCAGTGAAGAGAGAAAAGCTAAAAAACAACAAAAAACCCAAAAAATCTTAAACGTGCACAGCCATGCAATGTCACGTGAAAGCCAATTTTATATTTTATATTTAATTTGTTTGTCGGAAAGTCGGGTAGGCTATATTGCCTTATTAGGTAACTGTCATCAAAATATTTAACATCCGTGCACATAGTCTCCACAAAATTTGTTTAAATTTTAATTTTAATACTTTTTTTTCGGATAAATGAATTCACTCTTCCGGGAACCGACTTCGGGAATCTTTTTTTTTTTTTTTCATGCTTTTCTTTAACTCTCTTTTCACTGGTCGGTCAATCTCCTCATTAATAGTACATTGAACAAAAATTAACAACTAATAATGCTTGCACAATCTACTCGTCTGGGACTTGGTTTCTCTAAAAAGCATATTGGACAAACTATTGCTGTGAGATCATTCTTTAAAACAATTCCACAACCTCCAGGAAATATTATTGGTACAGTTAATGATGCTTACGTTCCTCCAAAACCAAATTCACTTCATGGTTCAAAACATTGGGCTTTTGAAAGGATTGTCGTCCTTGGTATGACTCCTTTAATTGTCGCTCCTTTAATCACTGGTTCTGCATCAGGTATTTGTGATGCAGCAATGAGCTCTCTTTTATTATATCATTGTTATGCCGGTTTCCAATCTTGTATAATCGATTATATTCCAACAAGAACTTATGGTTATTTACATGATGTTGCTATGTACTTGCTAACATTTGGTACTGCTATTGCTGGTTACGGTATCTATAAGATCGAATCAGAAGAAGAAGAAGGTGTTTTTGGCCTTTTAAAGAAATTATGGAGAGCTTAAGTGTTTTATTACTGTTATTTTTTAACTTAATAATAAAAGTAATAACAAGAAACGTTTGATATACTCTCTTGCTTTTCAATCCCTATTCATACCTTTTCACATCTTCATTTTCATGATTGAATCATGGTTATCACTTAACTTTTACAAAATATAATAAGTGTTTTTATATATATATATTTTTTTTAGTTATACGTATTATTCGAAATATATCTTTTTAACGATAAAATTTAATTTATCAATATATACACATAAATATTCAAGTATTTCAGTCCCCCAGCCTTCTTTTGATACCACCACTATTTATTATCATCGCATTTTTTGTAATTGATTTTGAATCTGTTTCCAAACTATTGATACTCACTTTATTATTTATTTCCTTTTCTAAACGTATTATATCATTCAAAAAAGTTTTTAATTTATCTTCTAAACTATTCACTTTTAAAACTTTATAATCTGTTAAAATTAATGGTTTATCAACGTTTTCTACAAAAATAAAATTTTGTGATGAATCATAATTAGTTGATAATATAATGATTTCAATAGCCCTTGATAATTCATCAATTAATATATCGATTCCAAACAATTTAAATTCTGAAAGACTAGATAATTCTAATATTAAATTGATTAATTCTTTATCAGTGTTTTCATTTGGATATACTTTCTTAGATTTTGATTTTTTTGTTGTTATTGTTGATATCGGTAAAATTGAATAAAGTTTGTCAAATTTAACAATATTTGATGATCTAATAAGTTTCATTAAATTAATTAATTGAAGCAATTTGAATTCATAAGAATTTAATTGATTACATATATCTTCATTCATTAAATATTCTTGAACATTTCCAAATGATAAAATTTCATAAATCCTTTCACGATTTAAATCTATTGCATTATTATTACGTTGCCAATTGAAATCCATTTTTTTATTTATATATTATATTAACGTTCCTTTTCGATTATAAACTTCAAAAATTCAAAAAAGAAATATTGATACAAGAATAGTTAAAAAGTATAAATGTACAATAAGCTGAGGACTAATTTGACCCTCTTTTTTCTTCATATTTTAATTTTCTGCTTCTCATTCGCGCAGCGGTAAAGAAAGAGAGAGAGAGAGCTCTTAAACAAGCTCAGCACCGACTTCTTCACCAACATCTTGTTCTTGCTCATCAACTTCGTCTTCATCAACTTCACCAATATCTTCTTCTTTTTCCAATTGAGACATTGCAACAGAAAATATACTTGTTGCTGGCATACGACGCATTTCTGCATTAGATTTAAACAAAGGTCCAATCTTTTCAATCCATTTCTTTCTCTTTTCAAGTAAACTTCGAAATGATGAATTAGAAACTAAATGTGCAGTGTCTTCTGTTGAATTTTTATTATTTGTACTAAAATCCTTCTTTTTGGCTTTCTTTGGCGTTGTCCCCAAACGACGTCTATAATGTTGTTCAACTTGTTTATCAAGATCTTCAACAATCATTAAATATTCTTGCCATGATATTTGTTCTTCAATAATTGGAACTAATATTTTCTTTCGAGTATTATTTCGAGCTTGTGTTTCTTTTAATTCTTTTTGTAACTTTCTAAGTTCTTGTGAAACTGCATCATCTTCTTTCATCATACTCCAATCTTGATCCCATGAATTATCTTTAATATTTTGTCTAACATTTAAATAAACTCC
The DNA here is from genome assembly GCA_030564585.1 of Martiniozyma abietophila. Lineage (NCBI taxonomy): Eukaryota > Fungi > Ascomycota > Pichiomycetes > Pichiales > Pichiaceae > Martiniozyma > Martiniozyma abietophila. Next base: position 10,869 of record JAJLVG010000158.1, read on the forward strand.
AATATAATGTAATTCCCTCTTTAACCTTTCTTCAATTTCATCAAATGCCATCCCATCTGCATTATCTAATCCATTTAACAATGTTTCATTTTCTAATTTGAAATCATTTCCAATTGGTGAATCATCAGTAATTAAAGCACTTAATAATCTAGCAGTTATTGGTCCAACACTAACTTTATTATATTGTTCCTCTAAATATTCACTTATTAAACTAGGATCTCCTCTTGCTGTTCCAAATATAGCTTTCATATTTGCAGCTTGATTCACTTGCATTTTTGATGTCTGAATTTGTTTACCTTCATTTTCTGCTTGCCAAACATCAGTATATTTAATTCCTAAAGAAGGAATATAATATGGATCCTTTGATGGATCATATGCAATAACTGTTGATCCTGCAATTCTAATTCCATCAGAACCAAGTTGAGGTGGGTTTAATGCAGAAAATAATGTTGGTAAATAAATACTTTTTTGACGTAACCATCTTAAATCATCTTCATTGAAATTTCTATAAAATCCTTCAATAAATGATAAAAATGTTGTAAATGAAACCTGATTTCCTGGTTTTGGTCCTGAAAAATCAGTTGTAGGAATTTCTCCTGGTAAAAAATCTTTTAAATCATTTGCTGGATATTTTGCAACTGCACATTTTCTTCTCCAATATTCATCAAAATTTTTAGCAGTTAATTTGTTTTCATATTCATCATATAATTCTAAAATTTTCACAACATAATCTAACAACTTTTCCATCTCAAATTTATGATCAGGAATATTTTCATAAACAGATACAACATAATCATCATTATTAATATCTGTTATTGATCTATTTGAACCAGGAATACGAATTGCCTCATCTTCAGCATCTTCATCTTCTTCTCCATTATCTTTTTCTTTTTTTTCGTCCTGTTCACTTCCTTCCTTTGGATTTTCTTCCGTGTTTTCTAAATTTTCTTTTTCTGCTTCTTCCTCTTCTTTCTTCTCTTGAGATCCTTTGCCATTTGATATATCATCTTTTTCTGTTATTTCTACCACATTGTCATTCTCTTCCCTTTCTTCTTCTTTTGTTTCTTCATCGTTCTCTTCCATATCTTCATCTTCCATACTATTAATTTCATTTTCTTCTTCAACTTTTATTTTAGCCTTTTTTCTAATACTTGAAATCTCTTCAATATCTGTATTCTCACGTTTATTTGATTTTTTAGAATCATAAAGGTCTTCAACTAATGAATTTGATAAAGTTTTATTCCCTATAGTTGGTCCATCTGTTGATAGCATATCAATTGAATTTTCTTCTTTCTTAATAACAAGATTGTTTTGAAAAATTTGGTTATTTTCATTTCTTTTTAATAAAGACTTTTCATAATCAGTTCGTTTTATCTCTGCTTTTATATCAGTGATCAATTTTGCTAACAAGAAATCAATTTCTTGTTTTGGATACTCTTTAATATAATCAATTGATTTCACTGTTTTAGTTTCAATATCATATTCAAGGTTTGCTTTCTTCAATATTGACAAAAATTGTTGAAATATTTTTGTTGTATCGGGTTTTAAACTTCTTCCTTTTGAATTATTTATACTGTTTTCCTCAAAATTGTCTCCTGTTTTTTCTTCTGAGTTAACTTCAACTGTTCCATCTAAACCCACTTCAACTTTAACATCTCGTTTTGAATCATGTTGGTTTGATTCTTTTTCATGATTATATTCTTGTTCTGATTCCTCTTCTTTTTCTTCATCATCATCAACATCTTTTTCTTTTTCACTGTGAAGTTTCCCTTTCAACTTTTCTCCTTCATCTTCTTCTTCATCTTTTACTATTACAACTTCTTTATTATTTTGATGATAAGAAGCTTTCGTTGTTGAATTTCGGTCGTTATTTTTTGATGCGGATGCATATTGGGCTTTGTTATATTTATTTCCTCCTCTTCTTCTCCCACTAGCCATATTTAAAATAGTAATAGATTCTGATTATTAATTTCAATAATTAATTAAAGACGCTTGATTAATATGTATTAATCTTTTATTAAGTTATTTTAATTAATTTCAGTATCTTTTTTCATCTCTCTCTTCTCCATTTTTTTTTAAATAAAAAAATTAATGAGAAAGAAAAGAAAATCTCTTTTTCGTCTTCAAAAAGTTACGTAATCTTATTTATACTATATTATTCAAATATTCATTTTTATTTACATGGAAAGGGGAAGGAATTATATACTAACAATAAAACAAACATAAAATATAAAGAAAAAATGAAACATAACCCATGCAAGGAATCATTATAATTGTAAGTCTGAAACGGCATCAGAAAGTTTAACTGTTCTTTGTGCATTTGTAACTGGTTTTTCCCATTCTTTTGGGAATGGGATTATCTTTTTATTCTTTCTTTGCTTTTTAGAATATTTTGCTTCAGTATGTCTCATATCTAATGGGACATCAGCAAATTCTTCAGGATTCGTCTTTGATTCTTTAATAAGGTCATCAAGAACATCAGCTAAAAATGATGCATTTTGTGCTGGTTCTGCAAACTTTTCAGATGACATTAATAAAATATCAGTTGCATGGTCATATCTTTGAGCAGCTAAAAGTTTTAATTTATGAGATTCATTATCTTTAAGTTTAAGTTCATTAACTTTTAATTGTAAAACAACTTTTCTTTCAGCTGGATGAGATTCACCAATAAATCTTGTATATTTATAAGTAACTGGTTTATTATTTGATTTGATATATTCTTGTCTAAATTTTGCAAGTTGAGGTAATTCATAAGCAGCTTTCCTATTAAATTCCATTAAATCTCTAAAATCTCTAACAATTTCTTGTGCTGATGTTGGATATTCATCATATGTATATGGTTCAAGTGGATCTTCCATATATTCACCTTCAACAACATAATTCTCATAATCGGTATCTGCATCAGCTTTAAACACATCTGCTTCAGAAGAATTATAAATATTATATAATGCTTGTGCTTCAACTGGATTTGTAGCAGATTCAAGAATTGCATTTAATTCTTCTTCTGATCGTTTATATCTTTTACCTAAAGTAATAACTCTTGCACGATAAAGTTGAACAACAACATTTGATGGTAATCCTTTCCAAAGATCTGGACGATGGATAAGTTCTGATGAAGAAAGTGATAATTGTGATTCTTTATGAACCTTTTTAAGTTGGGCATCAATGTTCACTTCTTGAGATTCACCACCAACTTTATTTAACAATAAATGGTTAGTTGTGAACAATCGCGTTGTGTTTCTTGAAACAGATCTCACAGTTCTAGCGATCATCATTATTAAGTATAACACTTATATCTTTCAATTATAAAATTCGTAAA
>JAJLVG010000159.1:0-13922 GCA_030564585.1 Martiniozyma abietophila
AAAACTGATACTCCTTCATTATTCACTTCAATGAAACGTTCAACATCTGATATTGGTATAAAAAATGATGGAATTAAAAGAAATTCAAGAAGAAAAAAATCAAAAGTTATAAGTGAAGGACTGCAATTACCTGTATTACATGAAAATCAACAAAATGATCAACAATTTAATTCTAATTTTAATTATGATAATCAAAATCAAAATCATAATCATAATCGAAATAATTATCAAAATGAACAAAATCAATTTTCTTTATTAAATATTGATTTAGATCCAAATACTTTAGATACATTAGAATTTGGTGCAAGTTTAAGAAGGGCTTCATTTTCGGCAATGTCAGGTCCAAATTATGCTTTAGGTGGGAATGGTGATTATGCAACAGAAGCAGTTGAATTTAGTACTCCTCAATATTATGATTTTGAGGAAGGTCCATCAAATAATTTTAATTCAAATATTCAAACGAATGATCTTCAAGCTAATAATAATAATTGGCTGAATAATTCAAATAATTTTTCAACTGATGATGCTTTAACAGGATATTCTTTTTATCCAGAGGCTGATGATTCAACAATAGGAATAACTGAAAAGTTAGGTAGAACAAATATGGATGATAATATGATTCCATCAAAGCCTTTTAAAAAGACTTCAGAACTATTAAAAGAATTACAACAAGCTTTCCCAATTTATATTTCTCCTAATCAAGATTCTCATAATATTGAACAAAAATCTCAAGGTCATATTGTCGATGAAATGAATTTATCTTCTTTAGAGCAATTACTTCACACTAAATTTCCTCATCCTTTAGATCGTCAACACAAAAATAATAAAGAACATGTATTGAGTCAACAACAACATCAACAACAACAACAATATCAACAGCAACAATATCAACGACAACAACGACAAACCGAAATGCATGATCAAGAGCGAAATCAAATTGTTCAAAAGATTCTTGATTTACCAAAAATGTCTCCAATTTTACCATCTAACTCCTTACCAAATAAAATTAATGTTCAAGGACCAAATCAATGGCAAAATATGGGCGTTTGTGGTATATTGACTGGACTGTGGAATGGTGTTCAAGATAAACTAGCAAGTATGGCTACAACACCTGATCAAGATGACTCATATCACCAAATTTCAAAAGGTGTTGATGAAGGTGATTCTAATGTTGATAATCAAGTTGAACTTGAACATAAAGTTAGAACCTGGCAAGAAACTTTGTTTAATCAACCGATTTCAGATGTTGAAAGAATGAATGATATGCATGTTTCAAATGGTTATGGAATTCCTCAAGGTTATTCATTCTATGGTGATGGTTTAGATCCTATGAATCCAGGATTTGATAGTGAAGCTACTATAAGTCCAGTATTATTAAAAAGTCCATCCCCTGATGTTATACCCCAAAAGGAAGCCCATGATACTAGTAGTAACACGATTCTTGATACCGAACCTGCTAACAAAGCAAATCATACTAATCATGGCAAAATTTTTAATGACGGTCACTTTCATAAAAAGGATTCAATGAAGTTTGAAGACGAATTCAATAAAGCAAGCTTTTCATCGCTTTCCAGAATATTTCTTTTTACTCATAAGACTCATTATTTAATTGATTATGCCTTATCTGAATATCCATATTCCGGTGTTCCAACTCCAAGCATTCCAGCAAATGATGTTTTGAATTTATATGTTGATCAATTTGTCAATAAATTTCTTACCCATCATCCATTCATTCATAAAAGCTATTTAAATGAATTTTCTTTAATAAATTCTGCTGTTACTCAAATATATAAAGAAAGTGTTAGTATAGAGGAAGCTGAAGCAATTGAAAATGGTACATGGGAAGGAACTTCTGGTGTTAAAGTTATTAGAGATGAAAATTTTGATTTGAATTTCAAAGTATCTCTTGTATGTCTTCCTTTACTTGTTACTACAATTGGTGCTGTTGTTTCCAATAAAAAAGTAGATGCTGCATCACTTTATGAGGCATCTAGAAGATGTATTCATGTTTATCTTGAGACTAGAAAGAATTTAAAAACAATTAAAGTTGTTAAGGGAAAAATTGTCAATTCTTTAGACGCTTCTCCGTTATGGCTTATTCAATCATTGACTTTAAGTGTTGTTTATGGTTTATTTGCTGATGAAGAGATTTCCTTAAGTGTTATTATTCGTCAAGTTCATGCTTTGAATACTTTAATAAAATCTTCAGGATTGAATAAAATGGATTATCAAGCTCCTTATGATGAGAATTTTGAAGAGTTTACTAAATATGAATCTACTATTCGAACAATTCACATGATTTTTCATGTTTCAACTTTACTTTCAACTCTTTATAATATTGTTCCCTCAATCAATGTTGCTGATATGAATATTGATTTACCTTGTTCAAGCTTATTGTGGGATTCTACATCTATTACTGAATACAAGAGTTTAGTTGAAAGTTTTGATTTTAGAGCTAGGAAATTTAAAACAGTTTTGAAAGCTCTATTAGAATTAGATTTTGATGGTAATGATTATATGGATGAAGCCACAGGATTTGTTGGTGGCCAAAACTTTTTATTCTCTTGGCATGTTAGTGAATATGGATTGGTTTGCTTACAAAATGGATTACATCAAATGGGTTATTTTTATTATCTTGATGATTTTAAAGGAGATTTTGGGCTTCAATTACCTCCTGGTGTTATTACATGGGGGAAGTTGAGATTTTTAGGTCAAAAATGGAATTCTATGGTTAAAGCATGTAAATTATACAATGAATCAAGTGAAGTGTTTAACGATGGTAAAATAATGAATCATTATTTCAATATGAAACTTAGCTCCATTGTTAGTTTAAATAAAATTAAAGAAAGTGTGTGGTTAAAATCGTTTTCTGATGTTAATGAACAATATTATGCATGCTTTAATTATAATGATTCTGATTTAAAAGATGGAAGATTTCAAAAGGAGTTAATTGAGTTAATTGAAAATTCTGTGAATATATTAAGATTGGTTTTTTTCAATGAGGATACATCTCTAATGGGGTCAATAAGTCAAAGTCATGCTCTAAAAAATGAAACAATTGAAAAATTGGATGCTTTATATGCTACTCCTCCTGCTGAAGAAAGTGATAATGATGATGATAAAATGAAAGTTGATTCAAAAGTAAACCCTAATTTAAATCAAATTAATCTTAATATTTTACACAAACTCAGTATTGATTCTCAAATTCTTTTTGACGTTATTTTAATAATAGTCAAATTTCTTTTCAATTATGAAAATATTTACAAAATAAGGTTAAAATTCAATAACTTTGCAGCTTTTACCTTTCTAGAGGATAATGTTGATCAGGAAGTCAAAGAAAAATTCGAGAAATTCGATAAAACACTGTTTAAATACTATTTGAAATTTTTCAAAATCTATCTTAGTTTAGAGCAATTTATGAAAATTAATTATAATTATGAAGATTTTGAAACAAATCAACCTCTTGAAGGAAACCCATTTTATCCAATTGAAACTTTGCGTGCTAAAGGTTTAGCACCGTATTCATCTGTTGACGATTCTGAAATTGAAAGAATTTTGAAAGAATCCGAATTAAAATACAGTGATGGGGCCAATTTGAATAATAATATAAAAGAAGAAGTTAATGTTTTAAAAGATCAAGATCTTATTGTTAATGAATTAATAGGGTTTAGACTTCCATACAAATTTCTCAAAATGGGTGGGTTTTTATTTGGTTTTATATATGATCGGAATTTCAAGTTTGTCAACTTTAGGCACTTAAGTGATGTTTTGTTTCATTTGAGAGTTTTTTTGGAGAGTAAAGAAGAGTATAATTAAGTGATTTGGTTGATGTTTTTTGTTGGAAGGTTTGGTGACTTTTGTTAGTTACGTGTTTTTTTTATTTTAATGGTTTCTACATGTTTTATGACGGTACCATCATATATGGTGGATATACCTTTTATGTCTTTTTTTCTTCATTATTTTTTACTATATTTATAACGACTTATATTTTCTGAAATGGATTACGATTTATGATTTATTTACATTTTCTCTTGTTTACATGAATTTCATGTTGCTTATAAATAGATTTATTCAGATATATTGTTTGATTACTTTATTTTTTGCCTAATATAAACATCTATCTATAATTTTCTTGATATTAATCCTTTGAACATGTCAAAAGAATTACCATCAGGTTGCAGTTGATAAATATTACCAGTTTGTCTACCGTTTTTATCAAGTTCGTTAACCATTAGCATGCCCCATTCCGGTGAAATACCAATCACTTGTGCTTTCATGTTTCCTTTATCATACAATGTGACAATTTGATTGGAGTGAAACCACAAGTCATAATACTCTTTCAGAAAAGGCTCAAATCCTTTCGATTTGAATTTTTCAAGCATATTATTGAAGATAACTAGGTACTTAGCTAATATTTTTTCAACAACATAATGATCTAAGTGTTTATTTATACCATTTTTCTTATTGTTTTCATTAATTGCATCCACGACTTGGTTTAATGATGTTGTTGGCGCTTCATTGTAAACATTTAACCCTGCTCCAACAACTATAACATAATTCCCATCGTAAACATTAGTGTTAACTAAGACACCACCAATCTTGGCATGCGTAACTTCAGTTGAGTTTGACCGTATTTCTTTCCCAACAAAATTAGGAAGCTTGATATAAATGTCATTTGGCCATTTAATATTAACAGGAACCTCATCATATCCATCATCATACTCTAAAATTGCTTTAGTATAAGCCATAGCACTTAAATACTGAACAAATACAACATGTGCAATACGTTCTTGTTTAATCGAAATTTTATGTAAAGTTGAAACAGCTAAAACACCAATTGGGTTCACCCAGTGATTTCCAGATCTACCTTTTCCTGAAACTTGAGTTCTTCCATGTATTGTAAATCCTTCTGGTAGAAGTTTTAACATATATGAATTGCTATCCATTAATGCAGAAGTTGAAGTAACAACGTCACCATACATAAAAGTTGAGCCTAAAACATAATCAGTTATTGATTTCCCTGATTCTTTGTAAAAATATCTAAGATAGTCCTGAAATTTTTCAATGTCAAAAAAGGTAGAATCTTTATGAGACGGATTCTTTGTTCCACAAACAAACACGTCCTTAATCGCAAGATCGGGATCTTCGTATTTAACGTTTTTAGTGTGTTGATCAAGTGAGTCCAAGTCACAGTGAATTCTAAATTTATCTTTACCCATATTCATGATATTTTGGATTTCATATCCAATTTCACTTTCTAATGTTTGGATCAAGTTAGATTCATTTAGTGAAGTTAAAAACAATGGAGTTAAAGAAAGTGGTGCCTCTTGTTCGTTAACTTTCAATCCTAATTTCTTAAGACAAGCTCGTAATAAATCAATTCGCTGTTTATCACAAGACTTTAATGATTTGAGTAACTGATCAAAGTTGGGAATATCGGGATCAGATTTGAATAGGTCTGGATTAAATTCAAGGTGAGGTCCAGAAAGTAATGCTTTACCATTTCCAATTGTAGATAAAACAATAGCGGCATTCTGACCTTCCAATCCATCGTTGACGTCTAATTCACATGCATATGTAGCTAGTATCTCAACATTGGAATATTTGTGAGCATCAACAAACATACCACCTCCATTCAAATATGATAGGATTGATTTTTCAGTGTGTGAAAGATTCATTTGCTTGATATTTAATTCAACAGCTCGAGCACCTGTTTCTGAATTATAACAAAACCCTTTCAGTGCACCACCTCTACATGTTCCAGGAAAGAACTTCAACTCTCTTGAGCCACTGACTTCTAAAGCTTTGTTACCAACTTCAAATTCACACCTTGCTGATCCATAGTATCCACCTGAGCATATGCCAATATACTTCCCACCTTTTCGAACATACTTACCAATCTTATCATTAACCTCTCCATCAAATAGCTTACAAATCGGAAGGTCTGCACCTCCAGGAATGACCAGAGCTGCTGTTTTGGATTCCCAAGGTTGTTCCATTATAAGTCTCTCATTCACTGCATTAACAGAATAGTAAGGAGAAAGAAGGACACGTAGAGAATCTACACAGTGTTTAACGGAGGTTACAGTAGTTCCTGGTCCTGAATAAACTAATACATTCATAGTAGATTGGGCCAGTTGAATATCACAAAGATAAAATCTTCCGAAAGGATATCAAAAAAGTTGTAATAAAAAATAATTTTTGTTCTATTTTTCAATGGATGTTGAGAACTTAATTATTGTGAAACTTCAAAGTCTTTTATGTTTTCAAGAGAAAATAATTGGTTGCAGGATGATAAGGTTAGTCAGTCAGAGACATATTTATGCTTCATTTAGATCCATTGGTGTGGGTATGAACTGGAATGGATTATTGAAATCCAGTCCCCTCTTTTTAACATCGAAATATCTCAAAGTACAACCATACTCATCAAATGCCAAACGCAGTAAGATGGGAAACGTATTAGAGGACAAACGAGTCCAGTTCAAAAACAAAACTTTGGACTTAAATGAAAAGACCAAAAAATTGAGACAGGACACATTAAGCAAATCAGTAAATATCAGGGACAAGACAATTGTCAAAGGTAGAGAGACGATTCAAAACTTCAAAAACATTATCCCTAATGATATTCATGAGAATATTTATACATTTCCTAATGCATTAACATTTACTAGACTTATTTCTGCTCCTATAATTGGTTACTTGATTCTTCATGGACATGTATCTTGGGCACTTTCATTGTTTGTTTATTCTTGCGTGACGGATTTTTTGGATGGTTTTATTGCTAGAAGGTGGAATTTACAGTCAGTTGTTGGATCCATAATTGATCCTATGGCTGATAAGATGCTCATGATGATATGTACAACAACCCTTGCCATGTCCTCGACGATGCCATTATACCTTGCCGTACTTATCATCGGACGTGATCTCGGCTTGGGATTTTCAGCTGCTGTCATTCGTTACATCTCCCTTCCATTGCCAAAAACATTTTGGAGATACTGGGATTTTAGTATTCCCAGTGTTGAAGTTCATCCAACAATGATATCGAAAGTAAACACAGCTTTACAAATGCTTTACTTAGGTTCCATGATGGTCAAACCTGTTTTCTTATTATATTCTGCTGATCAGTTTGGACCTGAGATTACTAGCGTATTTTTACAGTCGATTCAGTATTTGGAATGGATAGTTGCTACTACAACTATTTGGAGTGGATTAAGTTATTTATTCAGTAATAAGGCTGTCAAATTTATAAAACGTTAAAATTTTTGGTTACCATGTTCATTCATGTGAGTTTACACGAGTGACTCAAACTATGTATATAGATATATCATCCCTTTAATAGATTCTGACATAAAAAAAATCTTAACTACTTTAATTTGGCTTAGTTAATTTCAAATTAAATGGACTTATTAAAGAACAAAGCATTGTATCGTTGAAATAACTTAACGACAAATCGCAATATCATCAATTCTCATGATAGATTTGACGGTTTCAGCAGCCAATGTAATCGCACTAGTATTGACAAGAACAGGTTGTAAAACATTTTCATTATACGTGTTCGCAGCAGTAGCTCTTCTAACAGAAATTCCAGCTTCTTTTTCACCATTTTCATGTCTATTTCTTAAATCTGTAACAATTTCAATTGGATTCAGACCTGCATTCTCTGCTAAAGTAGTTGGAATAACTTCCAAAGCATTTGCAAATTCAGTAAAACATAATTGTTCGGCACCTTTCAATTGAGGTGCTTCCTTGACTAATAATCTAGAAACTTCAATTTCTGGAGCACCTCCACCTGCAATTAATGCCTTTTCTTTAACAAGACATCTGATAACACATAAAGCATCATGAATTGATCTTTCAGTTTCATCTAGAACTTGATTGTTTGCACCTCTACATATCACAGAAACAGTTGGATGTTCCACATTCTTGATACCAGTAACTTTAATAATCCTTGATCCAGATGATTCGATTTCTTCAATCAAATCAGCAGATCCTAGTCTACTTTCAGTAAAAGATTCAACATCTGCAATTGGTTTACAACCTAATGATTTTGAAATGAATTCCACTTCATCTCGTTCAATGTCTTTCACAACCATAATATTCAGTTTGGCTAAAAAGTGAAGAGCTAAATCATTAACTGCATCTCTTAAAATCGACTTTTGAATCAACAAAACATTACACTTTGCCTTTTTGATCTGTTTACAAATGTTTAAAATATAAGCTCTTTCCTCTTTTAAGATTTTATCCATTTGTCTATAATCACTAACAACAATATTATTTTCCATATCTGGTTTTGGAGGTGAAAGTTGAAATTGAATTAAAGCAATTTTTGCCTTTTCCATTCTTATTGGACCATTCGCATTTTTCATAACAGTTTGAGTTAAGACGACACCATCAATCATTTCAGTATCATCGATAGTACCTCCTGGTTTCTTAATAAGCCTGATATCATTTAAATCCACATTGGTGGCACCTGGTTGAACAACTTGTAAAACAGCATCCACGGCAAGAGGTGCTAAAACACTCGAGTATTGTGAAACAATTTTTGATGAAAGAGAAGTTGTTGCTGCTTTGATCAAAGATTCTCTATCATCTAATGTAATTTTATGAGACATTTCAAGCATTATTTCGCATGCTCTTTTGGCTGCTCTTTGAAATGATTCGGCGATGATAGTTGGGTGAATACCTTTATTAAGTAAAATATCAGCGGCACTTAACAAACCACCTGCTAGAACGACAACTGATGTAGTACCATCACCTGCTTCCACGTCTTGAGCACCTGACAAGTCAACCAACATCTTTGCCGCAGGGTGAAGAACTGCCATATGTTTCAAGATAGTATGGCCATCATTTGAAATGATAACATCTCCATTTTTAGTTTTGATCATTTTGTCCATACCTTTTGGACCAAGGGAAGTTCTAATCGCATCGGCAACAGCTCTAGCTGCAAGGATGTTACTTTTTCTGACCTCTTGAGGTTTTTCCTTGTTCTTGAAGGTAGCATTCGATGGTTGGACAAGGGCAGACATCTTTTTTTGCTTATAATAGTGTTTAACAGTATTGATTAGTGTTGAAGAAAAGTGAAAAAAAAATTTTGGTGGCGACCCGAACAAACACTTCAGAAGATGAAGTTGATGGCGCAAGAAATAAACCAACTGAAAAGTGATTAAACAATGAATAATGAGGCATATGATCAAAGCTCTATAGATATAAAGGATGCGGGAGGACATTTTATTGAAATTCCGGTGACAAATGAAGATATATTGAATTGCCAATACTCTCATTGGTACCAGACTTTTAAAGAATATGTCTATTCCCCTGTAACCATTATAAAACCGCTTCCTAAAGCATTTTTAGATTATTTAGAAGAAGATGGTATTGGTCTTCCAAAAGGAGCACCTCATGAATCAACATTATTTCAAAATATCAAACCCAACAGTGATAATGAGTACAGCGATTGGGAAGATGATGAAGTTAACTCCAATGATACCATAAAAACTAATGATCCTACTGAAAAGTTTAAAGATCTACATGAAAAGATTAAAGATGTTATAAAAGAGTATAAATCAGTTGCTCCAAAACTGAACTGGTCTGCTCCTCAAGATTCTACATGGATAATGACTAATAAAACAATGCAATGCTTTTCCCCTTCTGACTTATATCTACTACTAAAATCATCGGATTACATAAATCATGATTTGTACCATGCTTTTGATGAGAGCTTAAACCCAGAGTCCCAATCTTTTGATGTGGAATTGGTTTTGAGAAGGTGGGTAGAAATTAACCCTGCATTAGAGTTTAGATGTTTCGTGCGTGATAGACAATTATTAGCAATTTCTCAACGTGACTTGAATTACTACTCATTTTTATCAGATATTTATGATGAAGTAATCGAACAAGTTGCAACATTTTTTGATGATGTCCTTATGACAAAGGTTGACTCAAACTCATTCTTTTTTGATGTTTACATTCCAAAACCTTTCAATAAAATATATTTAGTTGATATCAATCCTTTTTCAAGGACTACTGAATCACTCTTATTTTCTTTTCATGAACTTGCAACTATGAAACCTGCTGAAAATGAAGTGGAACTCAGGTTAATCACAGAACATAATTCTGGTAGATTCTCTTCTAAAGCACATTCTCAAAATCATGTTCCTAAAGATTTTGTTGATGCTTCAGTAAACACAGAAAGCATGGTGGAATTCCTCAAGAAAATGAAGGAGATGGAACTAAAAGAAGATATCAGATCAGAGGAAGATTAATTATGAAATTTTTAACGACCCATGAAAGCGATTTTAATTTATCTTTGATTATTGATTTTTATTAACAAACTATTTTTAAAGCAATATCTATAAACGTTAATAGAAACCTTAATATGCATTCATCATTCAGAAAAAAAATCGATAATATTTCATTCATGACAAGCCAACGTTATCATGCTAAACTTTGAAATTTTCTTCTTTTCCTTTCATTTCCCCTTCTGTATAATAAACTTTAGGTTGATAATCTGAATTATGATCCAGGACTCTAGAGTTTTTGAATTTTTGAACTAAAGCATCTTTACCTTGAACTTTTGCATATGCCAATTGACAAATCTTTTCAGAGCTAAATCTATTCCACTTTTTGCCCTGTCTTTTTGTATAAAACGGAATTATTTTAACTGAATATGTGAAAGAAACAAAAGCATAGCCAACATTACAATGGTTTTCAAAATCAATTCTTAAGTCTGTTAGAAGTATATTATGTTAATATTAGGTTTTCAATTATAATTTGAAGTTAAAAATAAATTTGATGTGTTTTTTACGTACACAAAAAATTGTAATCTCCAGCACTTGTAAAGTCAATAAATTCTTTTAATTCCTGATGTGTCATTTTATTTGGTATATTTCTTATCATAACTGTTACCCTTTGGTCATCTCCCGATACAATTTTATCTATTTCAATCATATTTTCTGCAGGAATATTACACATGGTGAATGGCAATGTTGCCAATCTCCTATGTTTTAACTGTTGGTATTTTCTCCATTCATCATCGTTTGAATTAATTTGATAATAATTTTGCTTAAATTTAGTTTCAGGCGTGGATTCCGTTATATGGATATTGTATTTCATTGCAAACTCAAAAACGTTTATCAAAGTGCTAAATATGAAACATTTGAGATCACCAACATGCAATACATTTAACTTTTTTATCGCAAATGGAATTCTAATGTCGTGAAATCTACAACGATAACAAACTTTAATTTGATCAGTTGGTTCAATTTTATATGTACTTCCAAATTTGAGTAATTCTAAGTACAACAAATTTTCAAAGTTAGTTACATTTAAAAAATGGAAACCTACATTAGCTAAAATGTAAACCGAGTCATAACCATCTTCTAAGAATCTAAAATTATGGGTGTTTATAATAGTTTTGAATGTAAATTGATCTTGAATTGAGCTGAAAGAGATGTCATCTATCATTTGGTACTCACATTCATTTTTTATTTGTTCTAAATGATTATTTATATTTTGAAAATCATACCAGCCAATAGCTAAAATTAATTTACCTGCAATTCTTAGCTTTTTACAAGATGTAATATCAAAAGGATATTTTTTGTTAATAATTTCAATAAGAGTTTTTATGTGTGTAGTATCAGCAATTATTACTCTTGATATTAATTTGAAAGAATCAATTTCATGATTTAAAAAATTATGCAAAGTTTGGTTAACTTTATTGTTTAAAGAATCTATTTTATTATTCTGCCAGTTTGGGATGTTTGTTGTTTCAAATAATTCTTTATTTTGGTCAAAAGGAAAGAAATTTCTTATTTCTGAGTTGAAGTTGACAATCGATCCATTTACATCATTTTCATTAGTTAAAAATTTATCATGAACAGCTGTACATTTTTCATTATTATTTGGTTTTATTCTCCATATGTTTTCCTCATTTTTGTAGTTTATGGAATTTTCACTAAGGAAAGCTGGTGTTAAAATTTTAGAATATACTAAAGAATTTGAATCTTTTTCAATATTGAACCTCCCATTCAATTTTTTTTCTTCTAATTCGTATTTTTGGAATTCTTTGTTATTTTCTATCAGATTCCAGTGTTTTGAAAATTCGATACCTTTTGAATTCGTAAATAAATTAATTTCTGAAGAGTTAAACATTTTTATACTTCTCACCAAAAAAAAAAAACTACCAGAGAGGTACTTCAAGACAAAAGAAATGTAATTGCTTTAAATTATACTGATTGTAAATTGATTATTATTTCAAGATACTTGTTTACTTGAATCAAGTATTCAATATATATATATATTAAAGACTCACGATATAAATCAAGAATAAAATCAAAATTTGGACTACTAATAATAAAACTTAATTCAAGTAATCAATAATTAAAAAGAGAAACTGAAGAATAAATGTATAAGCTTAATAATTAAATAGAATAAATGAGTTACTCTTGATATTTGAGTTTAGAATGAGGTTTTAATACTCTTCTAAACATACACTCTCCTTCTTTTTCTTGTTTGAACTGATCGCCGCGCTGAGCATTTCAAACCCATTCAAGGCACGAAATATTCATACAAACAAACACATTTTAATGCCTTTTCTTAAAAATGCCCATTATTGAATATAAATTATAACTGATATTCCAACTAAAAGTATATTATCTAAAGTTTATTATGTATTCTATTCAAAATAATAAAAGACAAAAATTACACCCAAATTCTTCTGTTTATGACGCGTCATCTATCAATTCTTTATATGGGGTAACGCAAGTTGAAGAAGATATAGTTGATACTACAACACTGACAGAGTCTTTACAATTATATTTATATTTATCAAATGGAAAATATGTTGGATTGTTTTATAATACAGATATTCGAAAAATTCAGTTATTAGAGCCATTGCAATCTTCACCAAATGATAGTGACATTTTAAGAACAATCATTCAACAGTTTAATCCAGATATTATATTTTGTAATAATAAGGTGAAAATGAAATTATTTGAAAATGATTTATTGAATAATTTGCCAAAAGTTGAACAAAAGACATTCAAAGAATTTCAAAGAAAGGAAGGAGAATTATTTTTCAATAAATGGTCAAAAGAATTACATGATGAGTTTCAATCACCTGTTTGTGATTTAATTTACCAGTTAAAAGAAATATCTGAATATCCATTATTTGTTTGTATAAGACTTTAAAGCTTAAATTTGATTTCTATCTTCATAATATAGTTTACTAACAAAAATTAACAATAGTGTCAAGTTGCATGTTGTTTTTATATGACCCTAAATATATCAATGTTGTCTCAAAATGTTCGAAAAATTAAAGATGTTATTGAAAGTTTAGAATTTGTTTCACTATCAGGTTTCATGTCTATTGATATTGAATCTATGTATACCCTTCTGATATTAAAACCTGAGAATTATAATAATTCTAATGTTTTGCAAACGTTTATGGGTAGGGCTTCTTCTAAAATTGGTGGAACTATATTGAAAGATTATTTATTGAGACCATTGTGTGATATAGAAAAGATAAACGAGAGATTAAATACAATTGAAAATATACTGAAGGAATTAAGTCTTAATGATAAATTATCAGTTTCTAATCAAATTATAGATTCAATTAGAGGAATCCCAGATATTTCTAAATTACTAAGATCTTTAAGAATTGGTAATTTTTGTGGAAGTATTTGGAAACAAGTTCGAAATTATACAATAAATTGTGTAAAGATTAAAGCATTAATTGAATCTAGTGAATACTTACTTGAATGCCCAATATTTGTTAAATATTTGAAAGAGTTTGAAAAGAATGATTTTTTAAAAGTAAGGGCAAAGTTAGAAGATGTATTAGATTTTGATACGGATCCGAATGATGTTTGTATTTTGGCTAATTTTGATGAAACATTAGATGGATATATAAAACTTCATTCTCA
>JAJLVG010000160.1:0-12594 GCA_030564585.1 Martiniozyma abietophila
ACTTTAATCCTTCCTTCTGTTGGCCAAATAGGTGCTAATCCATGGATAATAACATCCCATAAATCTTGTAAATCAATCTTATATTCATTATCTAATAATTCTGATTTATTTTTTATTAAATAATCAACAATATTCCCTGGTCTACCATCTGAACCAAATAATTTAGAATTTGAATTAAGTGTTGAACCTAATCTGTTTAAAAGTTTTAATCTACCCTCAAATCCTGCAATAGGATTTTCTTTTGTAATTTGAAATCCTTTTGCAAGATCTTCAATTGTTAAACTTTCTAATTTTAATCCATTGACTAAAAACAAGTCATTTTGTTCATTGGAAAATGTTCCATTGATAAACATATAAAAACTAGCAATTGCAATACCTTCAGATCTTTCAATATTCAACCCAGTTGAATTTTCATGGAATTTCCATGTATTACCAGCTCCAGCATCAAGTAAAACACTGATAATAAATAAATCAATTAATTTTTTACATATTTCTAAATCATCGATACCACTATTCTTCCATTGATCAATCAATGGAGTTATTCTTGGTTGATGAACTTCAAAATGTTGATATCTCCCATGAACCGGAATAGCAAGCAATGAATCCTGAGTAGGGAATGATGATTTAATTGTATTGACAACATAATCCACAACTTCATCAAGCTTATCTAAATTGATATCAAAATTAATTAATGCATCACTCTTAATCAATGGTAATGTGGCTTTTGTATTTGTTTCTCTGACACTTTTTATAGTATACAAGTAATCGATATTGAAATTATCTTCTCTTGTCATAGTTATGAAATTCAACTCCTAACTTTACTTTCATTTATTGAATTAACCTTGAAAGTGGAAACTTTACTTCTTTTATACTTTTCCTTTATCATGTACGAACGGCGATGGGCGGTTTTATACGGCGCACAAACGGAAAAAACTAAACCTCTAACTTTTACGAAGAAAATCAAAAGAAACAAACACAAAAGGTGAAAGAACCCCATATAAATACACCCAACAGTAATGCATAGGACGTTGAAGAGTGTTAAGGTGCCTAACTCTGTGAGTATGTTAACAAGGTTGCAAGGATTCCCTTTTCAAAAATGTTATAACTCAGCACAACTTTTAAAACTTAGACAAAATGACGAACTAAATCAATTAAGACAGTATCCTATAAATTTAATAATACGGCTTGACAATACATATAATAAACATAATGAAAGCAAGAAACTAGCAAGCTTTGTTAAAAATTTCAATTTAAGTAATGGAAATCTAAATAAACAAAGTTCTTTTATCAATATCAAAGATATAAATGAGACTGATGATTCATTACTTGATTACCACGAAATTTTGAAACCTGTTGAATTTCAAGAGTACATCTTGTCAATGATGAGTTTGGATCAAATTAAACCGGTAGATACTGATATAAGTCTTGAAGGTTGTATGGTTTTATCAATGACTTCAAACCTTTTAACGAGAACACAATCATTTTTCAGTCTTTTTTCTAAAGATTTTAAATTTTGGGATATTGATATGTGTATACTAAATACTGCTAATTATCCTATATTGACATTATCATCTGATTCTCAATTGACAAAGGATGAAGAAGTCAATTTAAAACAAAATCTTTATAGTATTGGATCATTAGGTTTGATCAAATCATTAAAACTTCAAAATGGACTGCTTCTTATCAGAGAGTAATAGAGTTACTTTTTATAGACATGGAATACAATTAGAGAATATTTAGCAAAAACAGAATTTCCTTTATATATATGTATTTATTATATTATATTTACTTATCCTTGTGAACCTCTGATATATTTTGCTATATCTTCTGCAACATTACTACTAGTTGTTTTAGCATCAGATTCAAATGCTTTTTGATATCTTTCTTTGATTAATTTAGCTGCCTGATCTGCATCTCCTAATTCTCCATTGATTCGATCATCTTGGAATGTATATTCTCTTTCAGATTCCAAATCAATTAAACCATGTTCGTAACCTTCCTTTTCATCAATATCTAATTCTTTTTCTATATTTTCATCATCTTCTTCTTCATCGTCATCTTCATCTTCAAAATCAGATAAAACATTAACACCACCATCAGATTCTAATTTTTCTTTTTTATTCTTATCTTTCAGTCCAAGATCTTTCATTAAATGATTTAAACTCTTTTCTTTTATTTCTTTTTCTTTTTCAATCTTTTCTTTAATAATCTTCTCCCTTTCAGTTTTATAGAATTCTTCATATTCTACAACTTTTTCATCAACTTTAATTAAAAATTCATCAAATCCATCACCAGTATATGCTGAACAACTAACAACATCTAAAGTTGAATAAAATTCTTCGAGCATTAAACTCATTGAATTAACAAGGGAAGCCATATATCCTGAACCACTACTAGAATCATCATTTAATTCATCATGTGTTTTAAGAGCTTCTTGAAATGATTCAAAATCAGTCATCCATTCCTTTGCAAAATCTGCATTTTTTACATCAGTTTTATTAAATACGACAATCATTGGTAATTTTGTTTTATATAGAATTGAGCATGCATAAAGCATATTTGAAATAAATGTTGTTGGTGATGATGATCTTGGTGTATCAATTATATAAGCAATAACTGTTGGAAATTCTGTGGCGAAAGCTTCTGTTATAATTGCACCTGAAGCAGACCAAACAAAACATTCAATTTGACCAGGTGTATCAATTATACAATGATTGAAACTTTTTTTACCATCTTCAAGAGGTTGAGATCTCTTTTTAACTAATTCTAAAACTTGATCAATCTTTGTACTAAATAAATTTAATGATGTAACAATAGCACCATTTGGACCTAAATTATAGTTTTCCATGACTTTTTTATATTTAATAGAATCACGAATATCAATATTACAACCAAATGGAACTTTTAACACTGCTGGATCAAGATTTATAACATAAGGTGGTGTATTTTTTGAATGAAGATGAGAATTTAATCTTTGCATGAAAGTTGTTTTTCCTGATCCTGCCATACCAATACATATGACAGTTGTAGGAACAGTTGAATGTGTTGTTTCAGTTGACATGATATATAACCTTCCTAATAACTTAGTTATTTATCTTATTTTAAACATCTAACTCCTTTTCATTTTTAATGATAAAAGAAAATATTTATTTCTCTTGTGGCAAAAAAAAAGTGCACAGCCTTTTATTTTTCGTCTAAGAATTTTCTAATTTACAAAATAATAATAAAAATATAAAAAGTATCAAATTATACAAACAAACACATAACAGTTACTTTATGTTATATAACACAGTCAAATGACATTAACAAGCTTATAGTAATTTGAATGTTCATAATTGTTTCTTTTGATTTAATTTCCATGCTAAATATTCAGCACTATGACCAATTTTAACTCTTTTAATATTAACTTTACCTTCTTTAACGTTCCTTTTCTTGATATCAGAATGTTCTAATGGGATACATCCAATATCATTCCCATCATCTCCTAAGATTCTATCAACAATCTTAATTGGTGGAGCTTTAAACCAAACTAATGGTGCTAATGATTCATCCCAATTCGGATCTTCTTTATCATCATCTAAATTTATAACTTCTCCATCATCATTTTCTGTAACTTCCCAAATTCCAAGTAATGGTCCAACAGAATCTTTATATTGATTAATACTCCTTTTAATACGTTTGAAATTATTTTTATCCAAATGTGTATATTGTTTACGAATCCATTTTTGTAAAACTTCTTCTTTACTTGTTGGTTGAACAAATGATTGTGAACTTGTAGTTGGATTCATTTGAGACCATTGAATAGTTTGACGATTATAAGGTGAACTTATAACTTTTTGATAAGAAAGGTTATGCTTTGGTAAATTCAAATATGGATTTTGAGTTGATGTCATTCCTGTTGATAATTTTGATCTTGCGATTGGTGATTTATATTGAAATCCTAAATTTGAAACATTTGGAGATAAAAAGGCAGGTTGACGAAAATTATCAATTCTACTATTAAAAGAATTTGATCCAAGAGAATTTAAATTTGCTAAATTATTTAATGGTGTAAGCTTTTCAGATAATGGTTGATCAACAATTGCTGATGATGGGACTCTAATATTTGTAGTTGGAGGAACATAAGTTTTAAATTGAGTTGAAGAAAGTGTTGAATCAAAATAATGAAGATCTTCTTCATCATCGTCTCTTTTAACATAAACACCACCAACAAGTGGAGGAGCATTTAAATTCAAAATAATTGGTTGAGGAATTGATGTATGAGATGTTGCTCCAGGTAATAATAAATGTTTAATTGGTGATGGGAATTTCTTTAAAACACGAGGTGCATTTAATGGTGTAATTGGATCTTCAATATGACGAACCTCATCAGGTAAACAAGCTTTCCATGTTCTAATTTTTGCAAATGTCATTTCACGATCATTATAACGGAATTCACAAACAAATAATGGTCCATCATAAACAACACCAGGATCACCTTTAAGCCATCTAGTAAAATATGCAACATAGCAAGGTCCTGCAATTTCTTCAATAAAATGATCTCTATATTGACCTGTTTTCATGACTTCATTATCTAAAAACAATCGATCAGCACGATGAACTGTCCATTCAGGTCTATAATACCAACAAACATTCATTTGTTGTCTGCCATTTTCTTGCCATAATCTAAAGATTTGAGCAATAATTGGACGATCAGGATCATTTTGATTTTGAACTAAAATCCAATTACCAACTTTATAATTTCTACCATTATGAACAACGAAAGGTAAAGGTTGACGAGATGATTGATTACTTGACATATATTCAGAATCTGGTTTTGACATTTCAGATTGGTATAACCTTGAAATATTAGTTTCTAATAAATCTAATTTATCTTTCATGAAACCTTGTTTATAATATAATCTATTATTATTAATTAACTTGAAAACGTCACCCATATATTGATCAACAGAAGTATAATATCTTTGTTTTATAAAACCTTTAATATCTAACATAGAAATTGGATTATGAACAATTTTTAAATAATCAGGATGGTCTTGAGTATTTGGTAATTTATCCCAAAATGAAACGATTGTTTTATTACCAACTTTAATCTTTTTCAAACCTCTCATGATTGCTTTAATTCTTTGTTCATGAGGTTTATCAACAATTGGGGGTCTACCACGTTTAACCCATTGTTCTAATAATTGTCTACTATTGATTGCACCATTAATTCTTGGAGGCATATAAGTGTTTGATTTCCCAGTATCTTCAATTGCTGAAACATATGTATTAAGATGATAAGAAGGGTAAGCTGGGCCTATTGAAGAATTTCTATTAAAATCGATATCATGGGTTTCATCATCTTCATCATCTTCACGATTACGATTCATTTGTTGATGATGAGATTCTTCTTTATATTCTTCATCATCTTCTTCTTGTGCTGAATTAGGAGTTTCATTTTTCATGACTGAATTATTTGTATAGTTATCTTCAATAATAGAAGCATCTGGAGTAACAAAGTTGCTATTACCATTAGTAGCAGTAGTAGTAGTAGTATTATTATTATTATTATTATTATTGGTAGTAGTATTATTAGTAATAGTAATAGGAGTGTTAAAACCAGGAAGTGTTTGAACTGGTAATGGAGTATCTGGATTATAATTAAGATCACCTGGTAAAGATCCTAAGAAAGGATACTTAATTTCTTCACGTTTAAAAATATTTGGATCCATTTTAAGACTTGGAATAACAATATCTTTTATATATCCATCAAGTAAAATAGCACAACTATAATAATATGATTGTTCATCATTATAAAAGCGGCAATTCCAAGTAATTTGTGCTAAATCATTAATAAAGAGTTGTGGATGAAAATATTTTCGTCCCTTTGCAGAAATTTTAATCTTTGAATATGACATTGGTCTCTTTATTAATTTATAATAATCTGTCATTGATCGTGTTGGTAATGCATGGAAAATATCTGAAAAGGGCTGACCATTAGAATCTTTAAGGGCGTAAGCACCTTCAATAAGTACCGCAAGTTTGGTATTAAGTGCTGTCTTTTCAACTTCGCTGATACGTCTTGACATTACTTAATTGGTTTATATTAATCTCTAACGCGTCAGTAATGATTAACTTCTCTTTTTTACGAGTTAATTTAAAAGTTTTTTGGTGAATTGTTTGTTATTTTTTTTTTGTTTCCTTTCAATTTTCGAAATTTTTCGTTTCTCTTCGAAATTTGAGAAATTTTTGTTTTTCCCGATTTTTTTCCTTTATTTTAATAAGGGAAGATGGTGATTACATAAGCAGGGATGACTACATTGTACAATAGATTAACAAAGAAGGTGAAGAGTCTAAGAGAGGATCTTATACAGTTTGAGACGAGTCCTGAGAATGCGTCGACTGCAGAATTGGGTGGTGTGGCTACTTCGATTGCAACTACTGTTAGACTTTTAAATGAATTTTCAATTTACGTTGATAATCAGCCAATTGGAAATAGTAAAGATAAGAATGAAAAGAGGAAAGAAAAATTGAAATATGATTTTGATGAATTAAAGAATCGATTTGATATTGCAAAGTCACTTCGAGAAAATCATTTAAAATCAAAGAGGGAACTTGAACGTTCAAATTTATTTTCTGATTCAAGTACAATTGAATCTGATAATCCATATACTGTAGAAATTAGACATTCAAAAAGACAGCAACAACATCAGCAACAAAATGGGTTTGATCGAAATGGTTCAATGATGGATCAAGAAAGTAAATTACAAAGAGGTAATCAACAACTTGATGAAATTCTTGAAATGGGTAGAGCAGCATTTAATGATATTGTTGAACAAAATGAAATTATAACAAAAGCTAGAGATAAGATGGGTCAAGGGTTAGAAACTCTTGGTATTAGTAAACATACCGTTAATAAAATTGAAAAGGTTTTATGGGAAGATAAAATTATTTTTTATATAGGTGCATTTTTCACTTTGTTTACAATGTGGGCAATTTATCATTACTTAGGTTAAGTATTATTCTTTTCTTTTATAATATTAACTCTCTCTATCTCTCTATCTCTCTATAAATAAGAAAAATTATTATACATTTTAGTTAGTCTAATTTAACTAATGGTTCTAATGCATTTGGTAAAGTTTGTTTACAATCACCTATAAATTGCCAAATGGTTTCATCGTTTAATTCATTATCACGTTCCTTATTAAAAACTGCTATTTTCCCTCCTAAACTTTTCACTATATCAATATATGATGCAGCAGGCCATATATTATGAGATGTTCCAATAACTAAAATTAAATCAACTCCATTCCTTATTATAAATTCATCAGCTTCATCAATTAATTGTAATGGTAAACTTTCTCCAAACCAAACTACTCCCGGACGTAAAATAGCTTCTTTACATATAGGACAAATAGGTAATTGATCAATAGATTCAATTATTGGTAAAGGATCATCTTTTAACCATTTTATTGAATTTAAATCTTTTGTTATTGGTTCAATATAATTTTTTCCTTTATAAATACAATTAAAATTTGTACATTTAACATCAAATAAACTACCATGAAATTCTAGTAATTTTGATTGATCATGACCAGCCTTTTGACTTAATTCATCTAAATTTTGTGTAATTGTTAAAAATTCCTTTTCCTTAAAATGACTTAATTTTGCTAATATTTTATGACCTTCATTAGGTATTGCATTTATTACTTCATGACGTCTATATGAATAAAATTGCCAAACTAATCCTGGATTCATTTCAAATGCATCAGGAGTTGCTAAATCAATTAATGAATAATTTCTCCATAATCCATTAACAGATTGAAAAGTTTCAACACCTGATGATAATGAAAGTCCTGATCCGATAAGAGCTAAAATTGATTTACATTTAGTAGATTCAATAAACTCATGGAATGTATTATAATCATTTTCATATTCTTCTTTCATTAAAACTTAATCTATTTTGATTTTATCTCTTTTATTAAATAATATGTGGGGGAGAAAACAAAGAGAAAAGACTTTTTTATTTTTGTTGTTGTTCCCAAAATTTTTATTTTGTTCTTTTCCTTTTATTTTACTTTTCATCTTTTAAGAAGATATCTTTCAAATTTTAGTAATACAGTAAAGTTCTTAAATGATAAAATACAGTAAAAATATACATTCTTAGTATACAGACTAAATAGATGTGAGAAAAAGACCCATGGTATCACAAAATTTAATAAAATAATAGTGTAGTAAAAACAAAAACAAAAATAAAAATAAAACTCTAAAGAAGGACCACCGACAGACCGACTCGTCATCATCAGACTAAAAAATAAAAAAAGAAATGAGTTAAAGGTATGTTTATTCAGAACTTGTTTAAACCTTTTAAACATCCTCTAATGTTGACAAACCGTTTAAACCAAATAAGAAACCTAACTCTTGACGAGATAATTTTCCAATACTAGATCTAGCATTTGGATCCAAAGCATTTTCAACCAATTCTTCCTTTTGCTTTTGTAATTCCATGATACGATCTTCAACAGTATTTTCAACAAGTAAACGATGAACAAAGACTTCCTTTGTTTGAGAAATTCTATGAACTCTATCTTGTGCTTGCTTTTCAACATAAGGATTCCAAAATGGTTCTAAAATGATAACATGATTTGCACATGTAAGAGTTAATCCAACATTTCCAGCTTTTAAAGAAAGTAATAAAACTTTTTTACTTGCATCTTTATAAAATTCTTCAACACAATCATTTTTTGCTTGCATACTCATTGAACCATCATATTGTAAATGACCAACATGTTTTTCTTTTAAAATTCTTGAAAGTATTTCAAAATATCCAATAAATTGTGAAAATATAATAACTTTTTCATCACCTTTTTTAATAACTTCATCAACAATTTCAATTGCTTTAATAATTTTTCCAGTCATTTTTAATTTTCCTCCATCTTCAGCTATTAATGCATTAATTGCATCTCTTCTCCAAAATTTATCTGATGCTCTCGATGTAAGATTAAATTTTTTTCTAATATCTTGCCATTCTAATCCTTGATCAAAATAAGCTTCATATAATGTTAAAACAACTGACATATTACTAACATTTTCAGTAGAACATTTAAGACATTTTGCAGTCAGAACACCATCCCATTCAGTTAATGAATTTTCCTCATAAAATTTATCATGACAATCTTCACAAATTGAATGACCACATTTTGAAAGTAATAAACAATTTTCATCCGAAATTGAATCTTGACAAACTGTACAATACATTCCTTCTTCTCTTTGTTTATCAATCATATCTAATGTTGAATCAGGATATTGTTTTAATGCATCCCAACCTTTTTGAAACCTTTCAAGTCGTTCACCTCTATCACCATCTTCACCCATTCTAACAAGGTATTCATGATCACATGCTTGTCTCATTCTTAATAATAAAGTTAAAATAGATGAATAAGTCTTTTTAGCTCTTGAATTCATCAATTTTGATGCAGTCTTTGCAGATTTATCTTCTAAAGTATTATAAAATTCCCTTTCTCCTTCATTCATTGAAACTTTTTCTTTAATAATATGCTTTTCAGGTAAAGATAAAATTGGTTCACCATCAATTTTTGAATCTTTTGTACGTCTTAATAATATTGCACTTAAAATTGCATGAATCTTTTTTGAAACTGTTCCACTTTTATTTTTAACTGGTTGAGAAATTTTCTTTCTAAATGAATCCCATTCATTATAAGGTCTAATTTCTAAAAATCTTAATAAAGGATATAATTCATCAATCTTATTTTGAATAGGAGTACCTGATAAACACCATTTATATTTACCATTTAACGTTGCAACAGAAGAAGAATTTTGAGTATTTTTATTCTTAATATTTTGTGCTTCATCTAAAATAATTCTATGAAATATTGCATCCTTTGTAAAAAATGGTGATTTATAATTTGATTTTAATTGTTGTTGACTAACTTTTTTACCTCTACTATTTAATTCTTTTGCAAAATGTTTTTTCCATTCTGATCCTAAAGTAGTATAAGAAACTAAAACTGCTTCAAATTGAGAAAGTTCTTTAAAAGATTTTGGTTTATTATTACCATGGTAGATAAAAGTTGAAAATTTTGCTTCTTCTTTGATTTTCATTTTAATTTCTGCTTGCCATTGTTGTAATAAAGAAACTGGACCAACAATTAAATTTGTTTTTATATTTGGATCAATAGATCTATGAGCTAACATTATACTCATCGCTTGAACAGTTTTACCTAATCCCATATCATCAGCCAATATACCACCTCTGTTTTTACTTTCTTCCATTTTACACATCCATGATAAACCAATTCTTTGATGTTTCATTAAATTAATTAACATTTCATCTGGAGTATTTGAATAACCTTCTTCATCAATTTCTGTTTCTTTAAGAGTATTCATTAATTGTTCAATCCCATCAGCTTCATCAAATGATTTTCCAACATTATAAATATTATTATTTGTAAAATTATTTGGAATTATTTCATGAAGTTCTTCATCTGAATTCCCATTCATTGTTTGATAAGATTGATATATTTCTCTAAGATCATCATCCACCACAGTTGGCATTCCAAATTGGTCATAAGGTACATTTGGAACGCCATATTTTGAACCAATATCAGGTAATATAAATAATGGTAAAGGAGGTGGGTCATTAATTAGTTTTCTAAACATTGTATAACGATCAGTTGAGTTACCATCAGAAAATGCAAATAATGAACTACAACAATTCATAATTAAAGAAGTCTCTCTTGATTTTGGAAGATATTTTGTTAAATCGGTAGATGGGATTGGAGGCATTCCAGCAAATGATGTATTTATTATATTTTGTCTTGAAGTTTCTTGTAATTTTGATAAATTTAATAATTCTTTTGCAGAAACTTCTAAATCATCAATTAATAAAGCTATTTCACCAACGTTAGTATTTAATGATTTTAATGATTTACCAATAAATCTTAAAATATGATGATATCTAATTAATGCTCTATTTGAATTTTTATGTAATTCTAATTTTTCCTTCAAAGTTGTAATAGTCTTTTGAACATTATTTTTCATGAACATCATTTTTAAGTATAATTGCCTATAATTATTTAATCTAAAAATAACACTATTCAATCCTTTTCTATTTGCTTGTCTAAATTCTTTTGCACTTAATTTTTTAGGAAATCCAGGAATTAAACTTTCTTCTATAAGTTCTTGCTTTGTAACAGAATTTGGTAAAAATGGCATTTTTTCAGGAGGACCAGAATTTATTTGATCAGGAACAGCAATTTGATATTTTGGTGGTAAAAATTTTAATGGAGGAACCTTTGATAACATTTCATCAATTCTTTGACGCTCTAATTGTTTTTGCTTTTGTTCATTTCTTTTAATCATTAATTCAGCATCAGTTTGAGCTTTTGAAATATTATTTTCAACTGTTAAAAGTTTATTTTCTAAAGTTCTCTTTCTTTGTTCTTCTAATTGTAATTGTGATGGTTGATTCTGTGTTTCAAATATTTCATTTTTTACTAAAGAATTTATAGAAGAATTTGAAGGTATTATTGGTTTTTGATTCATAGTAGCTCCTGTAATTATTATATCATCATCATCATCATCATCGTTTAAATCGTCAAGATCATCATTCCCTCCATAAGAATAAGAAAATATATTTTTATTTTGTTGTAGTTGTTGTGGTTGCAACGGTTGCAACGGTTGTCCAAATGGTCTTTGGAATGGTTTTGGTTGAACTAATTGATTTTGTCTTAAACTTTGTTGTGGTTGTTGTGGTTGAGTCTGTGGTTGAGAAAGTTTGAATTCTGATTGAAATTGTTTCTGTGACTGTTGAGCTATTGGTTGATTTTGAAATAGCTGTTGTTGTCGTTGTGGTTGTTGTTGTGGTTGAATCTGTTGTTTTATATTATTAGGGAATATTGAATCATGAGCATCAAGGCTCTTTTGTATAAATTCAGGTTTTGATTGAAAATGTGTATTATTAGGAATTCCATTTGATTCAGTATTTAAAGATGAGGGACTAAATGAACTAAAAGTTCCTGAAATTGGAAATCTCGGGTTAGCAAATTGATGTGGTTGTTTAAATTGATTAATAGTTTGTTGTGGATTTGAATGTATTCTATGATGTTGTTGTTGAGGTATCCCATTATGTTGTTGTTGTATATTAGCTTGTTTATTATTATTATTAGTATTATTATTATTATCATTATCATCATCATCTGAACTATTTGTTAAATCAATGATAACAGATTTTTGATCAGAATTTATTTCAGGATTTGAATTATTTAAACGTTTTACAAATTGTTTAGGATCATAAGGTAAAAATCGTTTTAATCCATCATTTGAATCATTAATTTTATTATTTGTAGCAACGTTTAAAGAAGGTGATGACGCGTTTTCAATTTGTAATAAAGGATTATGTAAAGGAATAGGGTTAACTGAATTACTATTTGTTGACTGATGTGGTTGTAAAGGTTGTTGGGAAACTATCTGATGTTGTGTTTGTGGTTGGTTTTCCATATGTATATTGATTTACTTGTTCTCTTTTATTTATTCTTGAGTCTTGTGTATGTAGTTGATGATTGAGTTGGAAATTGGATTTTTTTGTTTTTT